>JADBJO010006513.1:62500-72500 GCA_016801955.1 Conus betulinus
CTTCTCCATCATCATCATCATCATCATCATCATCATCTTCTTCTTTCTTCTTCTTCTTCTTCTTCTTCTTCTTCTTCTCATCATCATCATCATCATCATCATCATCATCATCATCATCATCATTTTTATAGTTTATTATATCTGAAAGCTGGACTTGAACATACATTTTATTTCCCCATTTCCCAGTTGTCTTCACTTGCTGCATTTAGGGGCCTGATATTGTGTGTGTGTGTGTGTGTGTGTGTGTGTGTGTGTGTGTGTGTGTGTGTGTGTGTGTGTGTGTGTGCGTGCGTGCGTGGGCGCGAGCACGTGTGTGTGTGTGTGTGTGTGTGTGTGTGTGTGTGTGTGTGTGTGTGTGTGTGTGTGTGTTTGGTAGGAGGGCGGTGTGTGTGTGTGTGTGTGTGTGTGTGTGTGTGTGTGTGTGTGTGTGTGTGTGTGTGTGTGTGTGTGTTTGATAGGGGGGTGTGTGTGTGTGTGTGTGTGTGTGTGTGTGTGTGTGTGTGTGTGTGTGTGTGTGTGTTACTGTCCCTAGTATGGTGAGAATACCGCGATACTAAGTTTGAGATAGACTTTCTTTGTGAAGAAGAAGTTCCATGTGAAATTCCACTAACGATGATATAGCAATTTGAAACCCTCGAGAGTACACACACACACACACACACACACACACACACACACACACACATATATATATATATATATATATTTTTTTTTTTTTTTTTTTTTTTTTTTTTCTTTTCTTAGCTGTCCCAACCGCTAAGCCACCTCAGAGGCAGAGCACCCACGCCGCTCATTCCGACACCCCGTCCACAGCCACAGCCCGGTCGGCCCCGCCGCAACCCCAGCACCGGCAATCCACAGGGAGCAGTCAGTGTCATGTCGTCAAGAGGCAACCCACTGGAGGAGACACTGCATTCACTGCCGAGTCACTTCAGTGGTATTCAGTGGCGCCTGTTCTGATCTAACATACGCAGGACACCACCTACTAACCCACCTACTGACGTCAATAATTGCTTAGTCGCGGAGCCGGCGTGAGTGAGCTCTCTCCCCGGAGGGCGCCACCACGTCTGTCCAACCACAGCCCCCATGAACTCGCCGATATCGGTGACCCCGACGGAACCAAACCAAGGCCACAGACGTCGAGAGGACATCGAAATTGAGGTCACCATGAGAGCAGGGCATGAAAGGCCACAGAACTTGAGACTTTTTTTTTTTTTTTTTTGCTGATCGATGAGAATGGGGATGATTAAGATGATACTACGGATTTCCATTTTCGGTCTGAGACCACATGACAGGGCTGTATATGTATATATGTATATATCATGAACAATATAAAATGTCCTTAAACAATCTTAAAGTGCTCGACCATCTAGGGAGCAGCATCTGTTAAAAAATATAGTTAATAGGTTTTTATGCTTAATTTTTAGCTATATTTTTCAAACACACACACACACACACACACACACACACACACACACACACACACACACACACATATATATATATATATATATATATATATATATATATATATATATATATATATATATATTCTCTTTATGTCACACATATTGAGAATCTATTCGCATAAGTTCCATTGCACTTCCGTTTCAGGCACACACAAAAATGGCACTCTCCATGGGCGCGAATAATACGGTCGAACTCCAGCACTGCTGCACTCTTGTGAAGTGCTTAGGCTATAGAACCTGCCAGAGAAAGTGTTAGCATTACATCATACGCCCACATAATGTATGTATGTATGTATGTATGTATGTATGTATGTATGTATGTATGTATGTATGCATATTTGTATGTATGTATGTATGTATGTATGTATGTATTCATTCATTTTGTTCATCATCTTTTTTATTATCTATTTTACTAATATCAGCAAATGTTCATGTGGTCTACGGGACTACGTGGACTATTCGGCACATTTATTCAGTGGTCATATGCTCTATGTGTGCGATGCTTTAAGTATCTTACAACTACTCACTTTAATGGCTTGAGTTCATCGTTCCAAGCCTGTTGTTAGAGTCCATGTTTGATACGCTCACAACACAATGGAATGTACAGCTCACGGAGGATCTTCATCCCGTGTTTAACGGATGTAGGATACTATTGTCCTTCCACGTATTTTTCAGTCCAGACGGTGCAATTGTTTTCTGTGTTGCCCTTGAGACCACCTGGGATTTGAACGCCTCATAGCTAGTGACAGAATACAGGCAAGCGAACGACCGAACGATTCCTGGCCTCTGTCTATGGGTAGTTATATCAATGGTGGCAGTGCCACTGCCATATTTCTCAATGCCTTTGAGACGTGGACTCAGACACCTGAACTTGAGAGAAGGACTCAGGCATTACAAATGAGATGCTTCTGCAAGGTCCTTGGCATCTCATACAAAGACCACGTTGCTAGCTTGGAGGTCCGGAGCAGAGTAAGGCAAGCCATCGGATCTTATGAAGATGATCAGGGTGGCTGTAATTATTTATATGATCTTTTACTGATGCCCTAAAAATATTATCGTTGTCATCTATTTTCGTAAAGAAGAATGATTCATATCAAAATTTGCTACTTGAAGTTCCCATGGTGGGCAAGGGAGAAATTTAGTTTCTGAATTCACTATATAATTCAAATCCATATCATTCGATTAGCTCAGAAGTGTGAGATCCAACCAAAGCAAGGGAAGCTATACTCTGTGCCCGTTCTGGGAGATCTGTATCAGGTCTTAAGCTAATTTCATTTTCAACTGTGTTGTTTACTGGGCTACTTAAAGCATATTTCTCAAGAGTAAGTTGTCGATACTCATCAAAAGGTAGCATTCCTACTTTCCTATATGTAGCCAGAGTTGATGCATGGAAGGGTACACCAAGGGCAAGTCTGAATGCTTTACAATCTAAACTTTGCATTTTTTCAATAAATCTTTTGAAGCACTAACACACACACACACACACACACACACACACAACAAACAAACAAACAAAAAGCAAAAAAAAAAACACTTCTCTTTGCCATACGTCAGCTTGGAGCGTTCAATACAAAGTGAAAGGTGTTTAGTACTTTGGTATATTTGCTCTAATGTTGTTTTCCTATTATTCTTTGGTTTCCACAAATGCATTTTGCTTCGTTCGTATATTTAGTTTCCAGGCATCGAGTTATGATTTATAAAATATTGAATTGAACTGTCCGTGTTGGTACATATTTTTGACTTTTAAGGAGGAATGCTGTTTACATGTTCATAATTAATTGAATGAGTATCTTTTTTCTTTCTTTATCAGCCACACCAAGCAACGTATTTTGTAGTGTTTTCTGAATCGGCACTAGATGGTTTGCCTTAATAATTGATTGACTTCAGGTAAAGAAAAGGGTATATTCAAACCGTGGCGCACTGTTCATTTCTGGCTCCTCTCTTTGCGTATCTATCAGCTAGCTCATTACCCCGATACCACAATGCGATGGAATCCAACAGAATGTGACGTCAGTTCCTTTACGTATCAAAACATGAATAAGATGGCATATTTCATTTAAAAGAAATTTGTTCAAAATGGTATTTGGAAATGTTATGGATTGCAGAACAGACATGGAATCCACACAAATAACTACTTTAGACAGTGATTATGGCAAGCCAATTAAACGTGACAACGCCATAACAACAGCTATCAGTTCGGCGACAGATATTGATCTGTCTTTTCCGAGGAGGAAATACATATTTTCAGCCTTTTGCGATGGTGTAAGAAACGCAGAGCCTGACTGATTATTATACAATACTGAACCATCTGTGTAACTGTAAGATGTTGATATTTCTCTTTCTCTTGTCTAAAAAAAAATAAAATATTCGGTTGCTCAGTTTTGCTCACATCATAGTGATCAAGATCAAAATGTGTCCGGTTTCTTTCAAAAGCTGGAGGAGAAATCAAGATCACCTTCAGTATGTTTCAGAACTGATTGCTAACTCTTGTAAGCGCGCGCGCGCGCGCGCGCGCGCGCGCGCGCGCGTGTGTGTGTGTGTGTGTGTGTGTGTGTGTGTGTGTGTGTGTGTGTGTGTGTGTGTGTGATGTCTGTGTGTGTGTGTGTGTGTGTGTGTGTGTGTGTGTGTGTGCGTGCGTGCGTGTGTGTGTGTGTGTGTGTGTGTGTGACCCAGAGAGCCTCTTTCAATACGTCAAGCACCCTCTTGAAGTCTTTGAAAACGTGGAAGACGTATTAGAGTTCACGTCTGAGTATCCTGTTTAAATGCGTACGCAGGTTCGATGGTTAGTTCGCCGTTTACGGAACCCTTTTCTCTCCAGTGGTGGAGGTATTTTCTTGCGTCTGTAATCCGTTCATGATATTAAGCATTTGCTTCAGTATGTGGTGCTGGTATCCCAGCCGACCAAAACAAGCTATATCAACAGTGCATCACTTTGGTGGCAGAGCAGTGAACCGATAAATGAAGTTACAGGTAGTCAGTTAGTCAGCATGATGGGTTAGCGTACACAGGGCAAGCTCTACTGATGATTTCACCATGAAGACGAAAGTCGCCTCTTGACAGGAGAAGCAAACCGTTCCGTTCATGCGAGTACTTTGGTTGCACCGTGCTTCAGAAAAAAAGGCTTAAGTTTACACTTTACGACACTTTTCTTCAGCTCTACCACCTCCTCCCTCCTTCCCTCCGCCTTCAAACAAATCATATCGTAACTTTTTTTTTTTAAGTCATTATTATGACGTGTGCTTTGTGGCTTATTTGCCTATTCTAGTTCCAAATAACGCATTTCACACACACACACACACACACACACACCACACACACACACACACGCACGCACGCGCACGCACGCACGCACGCACGCACGCACGCACACACACACACACACACACACACACACACACACACACACACACACACACAAAGCGAGAGAGAGAGAGAGAGAGAGAGAGAGAGAGAGAGAGAGACAGACAGACAGACAGACAGACAGACAGAGAGCGCGCATGGTTGTATGTGAAGTTATCAATATTTTCATTGGTGAGTTTGTGCATGCCCGTTAACCTATGCGGCGGTTTATTGAAAGGGTGCATTTTCCGTGAGTAACATTTTGGTGAAAAATCGTGCTATTTTTTCTGCCCAAGACAAAACTGGTATAGCAGTGCGTTAGCTGGTTATGTGACAATAAACGCAGTGCTTCGATCCGTTGAAACGCCATGTTGAAAACTCCCGTTCATTCTGAAACTGAGGCTGGTAATGCTGCCACTGTAACTACATTTTCCTCGTATGACCATTTCCAAAATGCCACTGAAAACACGTCATATTCCAGTGAGTGTATTACCATTAATCTATCTGAAATGGAATACATACCATCGGATAATCCTCAGAACATAGTGAGTAAAGAATCAGAAACAACCGTGCAAAGAGTGAGAGATACTTCACTTGTGTTCCTGTTTCTGATTGGCGGACCTGGAAACGTCATCAACATGGCAGCGTTCTATAAACAGGGCTTCAAGGATCGTATCAATCTGTGTCTCTTTGCTTTGTCCTTGGCTGACGAACTGTACTTAATCATGGCGATGCTTCATCACGCTGAGCAGGCTTACTCACAGTTCACCACCAAGGAAAGATATGGTTATATGATAACGTTTTTATCCGTTAAGCGTTTAACGGGTCTACTTGGATTTCTGTACGTTTCGATAGTTCTGTCTGCCATCATAGCCAGTGAAAGATGCTACTGTGTCCTCAGACCACTGAAGTACCAATCTTTGATGAGCAACAGAACAATGGTGGCTATCATCATTGTCGTGTATTGTGTTGTTGTGGGTCTGTGTTTTATTATGACTTTCCGTTTTGAGGTAGGGTGTATTTATAATCTTCAGTCTGGTTTAAGAGAAAAAGGCTGGTTATTGGAGAACTTTACAGACAACACAAAGAACTGGTAGATCATTTAGGTGGCTTGTTTTATGGCACTTTCCTTCCTGGAAGTGCGATGATTGTCATAATAACATCAACAGCAGTAACGGCAATCAAACTTCATCAGATTGTGACATGGCGCGCCGGAACATCTTCTTCTCCCTCTCTGCTCGTGAAGTGGCCCTCACCAAAATGCTGATTGGTACTTCCATCCTGTTCATCATCTGTAACTTGCCCTTCGCTGCAGCTAGAACTAGTTGGCTAGTTTGGCCAGAAATGAATGCTGGTCGACGGAAAGAAAATTTCTATCTGGCTACCATGTGGATCGGTGATATGTTTTCTTATATGAACTGCAGCTTCAACATCTTTGTGTACTACATCATGGGTTCTCGTTTCAGAGAAACAGTCTTCGAATTATTCACGAGGAAAACAAAATGACAGGAACATAACATGTCTTGAACAATGTGGGGTAGTGACGTATCACAACACTCTTTACTTATTACAGTGTCATTTTCTTGCATGGCTATTTACTGAACGTCATCGAGCTATTGACGGATAATTCTGGCACAACATTCACAACACAACACTCTTTAATTATCACATGTCGTTTTCTTACATGGCTATTTACTGAACGTCATCAAGCTATTGACTGATAATTCTGGCACGGAAAATGCACTCGGCATGTTTATGTTGTTGTTGTTTTTTTGCATGAATTGTTTTTCATTCAAACGGTGCTGGAATTGCAAATAAAACTTTGTATTGGAGTCGTCAACCTTGATGACACAGACATATATCTTTAAATGGCTTTGGTGAGATATGGGGGTCGAATGGATGGTGGGTGTGTGGGCATAGTCTAAACCTTTTACATTCCCCATGTACGCCAGCAGCATTGAATTATTGTGAGAGCATATACCAGAAGTGATCCCATTGTACTCTGAAAGAACTTAAAGAGTTTTCAGCAATATGCACATACCATCAATCGACACATGGATGACACAAACGATCGGGATGGCTGACACCTAATCAGCTGGCGCTTTTGGTTTCTACTGGAATGCAGAACTAGAAGCGATTCAGAGGAGTCTCATCATCACGGTAGAGTCTCTATGGCTGTAGCTCAACTATGGTGTCCAGTTCTGCTCTGTCTGTCTGTCTGTCTGTCTGTCTCTCTCTCTGTTTGTCTGTCTGTCTGTCTGCCTGTTTGTCTGCCTGCCTTTCTGTCTCTGTCTGTCTGTCTGTATGCATGTGTGTGTGTGTGTGTGTGTGTGTGTGTTGTGAGTGCGGCGAGGATGGTAGTGGGAGGGAAAGAGCGAGGGGGAGTCGGGTGTGAGGACATTTGACACCATGATATATTGTACATCAAACATAGTGTAACAGCCAGTCATGAAGTCTCAGACCCCAATAGGAAAATTCCGTCGAAGTTTCCTTAACACGTATGTGCTTACACTGTCCTAGGTTTAGTTCATGTACTTTTTTTTTTTTCCCCGGATGTCTGTGGATTCGCTGAAATGGGTAACGGGAGGACCCAGTCTTGGTCTTCAGGGGTAGTGACTTAGTTCTGTTAACGACCAGTTAATCGTGGCTGTCTGCCGAGAGAGTTTGTAACCAATGCGTTTCATATCCTAAACCAGTGCTTTTAAAAATAAAAAAGTAACTCCTCAAAAGAAGAAGGACACACTGTGATGATGTAGTACCACACGAAGGCGTAGCATCGATTATTGTATGCTGGATTTTTTGGTGTTGCAGCTCTTATGGACCAAGTCTTGAGGGGATGAATGGCTTGGTAATATTAGCCATTGAGAGTGCATGAGAGCTGGGGCAGCAAAACCCTGAAAGATTGTATTTGGTTAGTTCTTTTCATGCATGCAGGAGAGAGACATAAAAAGAAGCCATCTGTGTAGTATCATAAGAGGAATAAGGCTACCTCAGCTGTCTTATTGATATCCTTGTGATGACAGTTATACCATACCATTGCATGACTTGAGATAAGATCCAATTTCAACTGTAGGAGAGCCATTTGCAACAGTTACTGCGCACATACAAATGCCATATAATCAGTGTTCTTAGTTCCGTAATATTTTCCTTTCCAACGATCATGTAAGTTATTAATGTCGTAAATGTACGCTGACTTCAAAATTCCATACAAAACATATGTATACTTCAGAAACGTTTTACACAGCAGAATGCGTATACATAAGTACGTACAATTGCCATGTACCAATAAACGGGTATCCTATGTGATATTATGTACACATTGAACGTCCTGCACAATTCAGTGTAACAACCAAAATGGCATTATATACTAATTTAATCGGTTGGTACGTACGGTTCTATGATAATTCATCCACTTGCCTGAAATAATACTCAAAACAAATGCGTGGGTGGAACTCGGGGTTATTTGAACACTCTGCACAACAACATGGTTTGTTATCTCAATCCATAAAACCGTGTTCTGTCTGTCTGTCGTTCTGTCAGTTTATGTCCAGTCGGTCTCTGCCACCTGCTGTCTTTGTTGTTGCCTATTCAAAGTCACGTTCTTCGTCTCATCTTATCCGACTTTGGCGACATATGGTGACTTGTTAGCATATTGGCCAGATCCAGAGCGAGGCGTTTTAGCGCCAGAGAGTCGCATTTGTCGCGTGGCAATGCGACTACGTGGCGAGGCAAAGCTCACGGTGCTCTCTATTTTAGTTTCTGCATCTGACATTTTTTTCTGCTCACTGTTTTTTTTCTTTTTGTTCTATCACAGATCAAATTGACCTTTAAAAAGATGAATATCACTTTACTTTGCAAATATCCACGAACTGATAATATGGTCTTGCTATTTGACAATGCCAGAAACTCTTCCCAAAAGGGAAGTTATCTGGTGGCAGTCTGAAGGAGCTCCCACCCCCACCCCAGCCCCGCCACTCTCTCAGCTCATTTTTGACCAGTTCCTATACAAAACAAAAATCCTCAATCGGGATAATAGTTAATGACTAATTATTTATTTTTGGTTGTACATCTGCACGATGTGTCAAAAATACGCCATTTGTGATAATGCTAGCAGTAATGCCACGTGTATCACGCCAGTCAACTGAACTCTTTTTCATCAACCTGTTAACTGCCCTGGAGCAAAGCTGGGTTTCTATTTGACCGCTCGGTTGTGGGGGACGGCTGAGAGAGAATGAAAAGAACCAATCAACATGTTTTGTTGACAGAACTGGGACCAAAGCCAATGGGCTTTCTTCATGTTCCCCTCGAATGGTTTTGGTCCACTTCACCCTCTATCCCTGCCCCACGTGGGGTTATGGTACTGGTACTTCTCACACATCAGTTAAGAGAAATCAATTGCTAGTCAACTGTCATTAGACCTAATTCCACTGCAGAAACCACTGAAAGAGGTTCCCTCGAGTATGCTATCATTGCGAAACTTGTGAACATATAGCAACCGGCCAATGCTTGCCAAAATTTTGACAAGGGGGCGAGTCCCCACTCTCCAATAAGATTCTACTGCACTGCAGTTAATCCTCAATGGTCATGCGTGATAGACGACAGGTAGAAATTCTTGTGTCCGGGTAACAGTGGAACTGTTTGAAAAGCTCTGCACAAACTACACACAACAATCCATGCCTCACTGGATGCCTGTCATGGTCTTAACGAAGATACCATACCTGAACATGAGAGTGAGGGCTGCAAGAAGTATAGAACAGAGCGCTCTGTATGGTTCAGTTAATATTGTCATATTCTCCTAGTTTTATCAGTCAGGACGGGTTCTTCCTATCAAAGCTTTGGGTCTGATAAGGTTGCAAAATGTGCGCCTGGGCCGCATCCATTCCGTGTGCGCGCGCGTGCGCGCGCGCGTGTGTGTATATGTGTGTGCGTGTGTGTGTGTGTGTGTGTGTGTGTGTGTGTGTGCTTGCTTGCTTGCGTGCGTGTGTGTGTGTGTGTGTGTGTGTGTCTCTCTCTCTCTCTCTCTCTTTCTCTCTCTCTCTCTCTCTCTCTCTCTCTCTCTCTCTCTCTCTCTCTCTCGCGCGCGCGCGCGCGCGCGCGCGCGTGTGTGTGTGTGTGTGTGTGTGTGTGTGTGTGTGTGCGCCCCAGCAATACAGCGATGCTAGAATCTTGACATAAAATTTAAAGCCAAGCGG
>JADBJO010006513.1:77500-82500 GCA_016801955.1 Conus betulinus
TATACGCACCCCTTTCAGACTTTATCGAGGAGGCGGCAGAAAGCAAGCCCCTAGGATTCTTGTCTCTGTACCCAAAGTTCCAGACACAGTAGAATACCAGAAAAGGGCTGGTGACCCTGGCTGTGCTGGTGTTGGTGATTGCTGCAGAGGATTCCTGAATGGACGACACAGCTCTTAAGGCTGAGCCTGACCATTAGGAATGTCTTCGACGATTCCTGGTAGACATGGATTTCCCCCAGAACTTTTTTTTTCTCGTTTCTTTGTTTACTTCTATGTATGAATATATGTATGTATGTATGCATGTATGTAGTAGTACTTTAATTTAACGTCTCTTCACCATTAAGTGACATTAGACAAAAAAAAGCATGTGAGAGAATCTTTTAAGTGTTGAGTGTTTTTGAGTAAATGTAACATCAATGCCATACTTAAGTTACGGATTTTACAAACACAAATGATTTGAACATTGTCAGCAACTATCAAAGAAAAATACCAACAGAACTAGAATGCAAAGTTTTTCTGAAAACAATTTAAGAAGATCAAAGTCATTAACTATTTTCTGTAATGTTATCGGATTTCGATGGTTGAGCGCAGTGTCTCTATTTTTGAGCATTTGAGCTTTGATGGCAGGACAGTGCAGAAGCAGGTGATTCGTAGAAATTTGACTCCCACAAACAAATAATATTTTTACAAATTTTTGTTTTGAGAGCATTTAGACGAATCTTAAACATCAAAGACGTAACTGATCTGGATTTGGTTTGACTTAAACTCTTAATTATTATATCCGAATGCAGTGTGTCACAGGCTTTTACACAATTATGTGAATATTGAATATCTAAGGTTTTCAACTTGTCAACAAAATTATCCTTTGCTAACTTGTCAATGTACTTATATGTTATTCATGTAGATGTAGCTTAACATTAAGTTTAATTGTCCCTGCAGCATTGCGTGCTGCACTCTTGGCTGCTTGATCTACCTGTTCATTAAGGACAATTCCTCAGTGAGATGGAATCCAATAAAAAGTAACACTGATATCTTTGCTTGCTAAGTGATGTATTAAGTGCTTGATTTCCTGTGTCATTTCAACCCGTGCCTTGGTATTTTGACCTTTGATGGCATATACTACTGATTTTGAATCCATGCATGTATGTATGTATGTATGTATGCATACATACATGCATGCATGTATGCATGTATGCATGCATGCATGCATGGATGTATGTATGTGTGTATGTGTGTGTGTATGTATGCTTGTATGTATGTATGTATGTATGTATGTATGTATGTGTGTGTGTGTGTGTGTGTGTGTGTGTGTGTGTGTGTGTACGCACGCATGTATGCATGTCTGTCCGTCGGTCTGTCTGTCTTTCTGTATGCATGTATGCATATATGTATATAATGTATGCATGTATGTTTCTTTGCTTATTTGTTTGTTTATCGTTTGTTTATTTGTTGTTGTGTGCCTTTTTGTTTTTAAGAAAGTCGTTTTTTTTTTTTCCGGTGTGCGCGGTTGTTGACTTCTGTGGTAGTAATCACAGTTCTGTTTTTGTGTCAGTTCTTGTGAAACAATGGGAAGATTCTGTATTTTTTTTCTTTTTTTTCTTTTCCTAATGGGCTGGGAGGGAAAATGGAAGACAGCAGCCTATCCTTGTTTGTGTAAAAGCCAGTAAAACTCGTTAACTTAGTCGAATGAACGGCGTCTGTTTTGTTTTGTGTTTCCTTGTTTGTTTGTTTGTTTTCTGTACGAAAGAGGTGGTTGCTAGGAAACCTTTTCCAGGCATAGACAAAACCGCTGGATCTATTTCAGCAGTCATCTGTGCACCGTTACAGTGTTCCAGAACATGACTCACACGAACAGGGGATATCGATCACATAGTTTAGCGGGCAGAATGAATGCATCATCGGAGAAACCGAAACTAAACAAAAAAGCTTCTAAAAGCACAAATCTTCTAAAAGCATGCACTTACTACCTCTCTCTCTCTCTCTCTCTCTCTCTCTCTCTCTCTCTCTCTCTCTCTCTCTCTCTGTGTGTGTGTGTGTGTGTGTGTGTGTGTGTGTGTGTGTGTGTGTGTGTGTGTGTGTTTGTGTGTGTGTGTGTGTGTGTGTGTGTGTGTGTGTGTGTGTGTGTGGTGTGTGTGTGACATACGCGCGCGTGCATGCCATCTGGTATGTCCAAGCTTGTATTATTGGGATCTCAGAAAGCGGTCTCCAAACTTTTTTAAGAGAGTACCCCCGACATTTGTGGACCGGGTTAAACGCTTTTAAAGATATTGAGATCGGGGTGGGGGTGGGCGATGCTTATGATAAGCTTTTTTCTTCCCTCCCATAGTGCGTGCAGTTGAAATGGGAGGTAAAAGATCCCATAAATCGTGTTCAGTAACAGAGCGGTTCATAAGTCAGGAAGCGCGCACAACGGAAATCATTGAGCACGCGTTGCTGAATTGAACCCGCATGGGCATCGATCCTATGCTATACCGGTTTGATGAACGGAGCTTAAAGAACGGCTTATATTGTACTGCTGTTTCTAACATATCAACACAGGCATGTGAGACTAATGTCATCCTTGTGTTTCAGTGATTTTGGTCATAATGATTGTTGATTTTGAATCTCTACCTCTGTGTCTGTCTCTGTCTCTGTCTCTGTGTTACTGTGTCTCTGTCTGTCTGTCTGTCTGTCTGTCTGTCTGTCTGTCTCTCTCTCTCTCTCTCTCTCTCTCTCATACATTCTCTGCAACCTTTCAACCTTTCAGTATTCGTTCTTAATATTAGACCCATTCTGTGAAAAAAAATGGTAAAAGGTGATTTACAGGATTTTCACGGCAAGTTTTTGTTTTGTTTCAAAGCATCCTCCCCCAAAGAATTGACATCCTTTTAAAAAAAAGCATTATAACAACTGTTATCAAACTCTTAATCATCATTACTCTCATTTTACAGATTATCTCTCTCTCTCTCTTTCTTTTGTTTGTTGTTCTCGTTAAATGTGTGTGTGTGTGTGTGTGTGTGTGTGTGTGTGTGTGTGTGTGTGTGTGTGTGTGTGTGTGCGCGCGCGCGCGCGCGTGTGTGTGTTGACGAGGCAGTGGAAACTGGGGAAAGAGACATTTTTTGTTATCTCTTTAGGTGCAGATAATTTCTTTGACAAGTTTGGCCTCAAGGAGTCAACTGCAGTGGGCAGAACAAGAACAACGCCATGCATGCTGCAGTACCTACTGTGGCGTGTGCTGACAGGCCGTCATCAGTGGATTGCACTGTGGTTCGTGCTGGCTGGCCACACAAAGTTCAGTCCTGGGAGATCATGGGTTCCATTCCCATCATATCCATGCGGTATGTTTCTGCCCTGACCGGCTTCTAGCCAAAGGTGAGTTTGTTACGGGCTCAGCTGGGAAGACTGGGACCACAAGGCCGAGTTTCTTCCACTAAATGGATGCATCTCTGAGAGTGTAACAAACTTCCTGACCAATACTGCAGGTGTCTGTATCTGTCAGGCCTGGTTGACGCTGGGATATATCATGAAAGTAAGCGTAGAGTACAGCCCTGTCATGGTGTCTCAGACCGGAACGGAAATCGTAGCATCATCCTCAGCATCCGTGTTCTCATCGATCAGCATTAAGATGTCTCAAATTCCGTGGTCCTTCATATCCTGTTGTCATGGTGACAACTGTTTTTGATGTCTTCTCCACGTCTATGGCCTTGGTTTGGTTCCCTCGGTGTCACCGATATTGGCGGGTTCATGGATGCTGTCGTCGGACGGACACGGTGGCGTCCCCTAAAGGGAAAGCTCACTCACGCCGGCTCCGCGACTAAGCAATGCGATCATCAATAAGGGGCTCAGTAGGTGGTGTTCTAATTATATTAGATCTGAAATAGCACCACTGAGCACCACCGGAGTCACTCGGCAGCAGTGCAGTGTCTCCTCCGGTGGGTTGCCTCTTGACGACTTGACATTGACAGCTCCCTATTGGATTGCCGATGGCGAGGATGTGGCAGCCAGGCCGGGCTGTGACAGTGGACATGAGGTCGAAATGAGCGGCGTCAATACCAAGGAGATGGCACAGAAGCTGAGACAGAAAAAAAAAAAGTTGTGTCCAGACTGGTGTTTTTCTCTAAGGCAGATTGCCTAAAGAATGTTTACTATTTTAAAGTGCCTGTTCTTTCGGTCAAAGGCAGATTGCCTAAAGATTGTTTGGAAGACTAAGCACACAGCTTCAGTACACAGGAACAGTTGTTTCCCTTGACGTCTTAATAGAATATCCTGTGCGTGCCTGTACCCAATGTGACAATAGCGCGGGCTTCCAAGAGAAGTACAGGACTGCTCCCAGCTGACAGTTGAAGGCAGTACTTCTCTGGGTTGCACCTGCACCTTGGAGTGAATCTTTTTTCTTCAGCGCGTGCTGATACCACGGCTGTGTGAGATGAAATGGCAGTGCGCTAGTGCAGGCATCGGACTGGACCTCTTTTATGGACACTTGGTTCATACTTAGATCAGTTATGACTTCATGAGAGAGAAATCCATCACGTCTTTTTAGTGTTCTGCACAATTGATATACTATGGTTATATCTCCAGAACCCTCTTCACAAGGGGCAATGTCCTTAAGATGAATAAACAATTTGAGTTTTGAGTTACTTCTGACTCATGCCAAACTTTTCTTTCATCATTTTGATTTTCTGCACACTCAAAGGGTGTTCTTCTGCGCAAGCAGTGTACTGACTGACAGCAATGCCAAGATTTTTCGCCTGCTGCTGACAGTAGACATTCCTGAGGATGGCTTTCCAAGAACTGTTCCCAACGTCATCCAACCCTCTGGTCGCAGCCAACATCGGCAAGATGACTTGTTGACTGAGATCAGAGCTTGTGCAGGACTCTTGCAAAGACTTGGTGTGCCCTAATTTTAAGAATACTTTTTAGCAAGTTTGCAAATAAATGAAGGATAAATACGTTACAAGACAAAACATGACGCGTTTCGACCTCTTAGGTTTTCATCTTCTCTTGCCTGGAAAACGACCTAA
>JADBJO010006513.1:87500-100000 GCA_016801955.1 Conus betulinus
CACCAAGACACTTTCCTCGTCAGTGTACAGTCATTTCCAAGATGCCTCTCAAAACTCGTCACTTTCAAGTGGGTGCCTCACAGTGAAATCGACTGAAATGGATTATCTACCATGGGATAATCCTCAGAACATAGTGAGTAAAGAAACAGAAGCAGCCGCCCACAGAGTGAAAGGCACTGCACTAGTACTATTGTTTCTGATTGGCGGGCCTGGAAACATCGTCAACATGGCGGTGTTCTATATAAAACAGGGTTTCAAGGATCGTGTCAACCTGTGTCTCTTTGCTTTGTCCTTAGCTGACGAACTGTACTTAATCATGGCGATGTGTCACCATGCTGAGCAGGCGTATTTGCAGTTCACCACTGAGGAGACATTTGGGTCTGTAATTACTTTCCTTACCAATAACCATTTTACAGGCTTCCTGGGCTTGCTTTATGTTTCTCAAGTTCTGTCTGCCATAATAGCCAGCGAAAGATGCTTTTGTGTTCTCAGACCACTTAAATTTCAATATTTCATTCGCACACAGAACAATGGTTGCTATTATAATTGCCGTGTGTGTGTTGGTGGTAGGGTTATATTTCATAGTGACATTCCGATTTTATATCGGATGCGTATACAATCCTCAGTCTGGTTTAGCAGAAAAGGCAGCTATCGCAGGAAAGCTTTACAAAAATCACAGAGAGATGGTGGATTACCTGGATGGTTTCTTATTTGGTGTCGGTCTGCCTGGTGGCGTGATGGCTGTGACAGTAACAGCAACTATAACTACTACGATGAAACTTCGTCAGATTGTGACATGGCGCGTCGGAACATCCTCTTCCATTTCTGCCCGTGAAGTGGCCCTCACCAAGATGCTGGTTGGTACTTCCATCCTGTTCATTGTCTGTGTCTTCCCTTTTGCTGTGGCTCGAATTAGTTGGCTGTTTTTGCCAGAAATGAACGCTGGCCGTCGGAACCAAAATTTTTACCTGACAACTGTATGGATCAGTGAATTGTTAACTTACATCAACTCCAGCTTCAACATTTTGTGTACTACCTTATGGGATCTCGTTTTCGACAAACATTTTTATCATTTTTTGAGAAAATGATTAGCTGGAGCAGTTGTATGAAATATGATTTGTGAGCAGTGAGTATGTGTCAGGAAACCTTAAAAAAATAAATAAATAAAAAAAAAAACGGCATCGCCCCTCGTTAAATGTCATGAAATTGGTGAATCTGTTCTGTTATTGCTAGTACTTTATCATTATATCTCATCATGAATACTTATATAGCGCATATTCTCGGCTAGAGACCAAGCTCTCAGCGCTTTACCTTACACGCCCGTTTTACAATTGGCTCCCTACCTGGGTAGTGCCCACTGAATAACTGCCAGCTGGCGCTTCATTCAGTCGTTTCCTGCGACATCCAGTCCATATCATTCAATACCGTTTACTCAGTTTCCTTACTTCCTTCATTCTCTCCATTTCGTACGCAGGCTGCAACCCATGTGTAATGTACCATCCATACCAACGGCCAAATTGGCCTTCTCTTCCGAAGGTTGGTGATGAGATTTCACATGTGTGCAAGATGTTATGCGTGTATTCACACTCGGAACCTCGGTTTATAGTCTCATTCGAAGGATTGTTTGGGAAATGGAGTCAGAGCCAATGTTAACTCCGAGGGAAAAATCCCGCCCCCCTCCCTCCCCCCGTCGACATCATTCTCATCCTCATCGGACAGCACTATAAAACCATGTCTAAAAGTCTGTGACACTTCATGCCTTGCTGTCATGGTGACTTGGTTTCGATCTTCCACGCTTCCGCCCTTAATGAGGTTCTGTCAAAGTCACCGGTAACGGCCGACTTATATGGACTCTCATTGGACGGACATGGTGGCGTCCTCTTTGAGGAACAGCCATCTCATAATCTAAGCAATTAGTGTCATAAGTAGAGAGGGCTCTCAGGTGGTGTACTGCGTATGTTGGATCAGAACAGGCACCACTGAACACCACCGAAGTGACTTGGCAGTGGCACAGTGTCTCCTCTGGTCCGTTCCCTCCCGCAGAATTGATATCGAGTGTTCCCTATGGATAGCTGGTGCCAGGCTGTGGCTATGGACGGGGAGGCGGAAAGAGCGGCGTGGTTCAGAACAGGCACCACTCCCGCAGAATTGATGTTGAGTGTTCCATGTGAGAAGCTGGCGCCAGGGCTGCGGCTATGGGCGGGGAGCCGGAAAAAGCGGCGTGGTAACAGTGGCACTGTGATGCCAGGGAAGATGAGACAGACACACACAAAAAAAGCATTCTGTGTATGCCGAAGATGAAGTGTACGTTAAAGCAAAACAAGATGTGTGTGTGTGTGTGTGTGTGTGTGTGTGTGTGTGTGTGTGTGTGTGTGTGTGTGTGTGTGTGTGAATCTTTTATTCATAAATATTTTGTATACGTTGGGCTTTGGAATTTGCATACATCGTGGTTTGTCTTCCGACTGCTTAGAAGACAGCTCGTCATACACCTCTTGTCTGAACACACGACACTGTAAGCGCGCTTTGATACGTGTGTCTACAGTCCGAATCAGTTTAAAAAAACAAAACAAAACAAAACAAACAAACAAAAAAAAAAAAAACACACGAGTTACCTTTTTTCTGTGGTGCAGGCAACAAAGGACGGGGAGGGTAAGGTAGGGGAAGTCACTTGCACAGGAACCAGCCAAACAGGAATACCATCACTTTGCATAAGTTGGTGCGAACCGCCTAAAAGGTTTGTTGTTGTTGTTGTTGTTGTTGTTGTTGTTGTTGTTTTGCTGTCCCAACCTCTGCGCCACCTCAGAGGCAGTGCACCCACGCCGCTCATTCCGACCCCGTCCACAGCCACAGCCCGGTCGGCCCCGCCGCATCCCCGGCACCGGCAATCCACAGGGAGCAGTCAATATCAGGTCGTCAAGAGGCAACCCACCGGAGGAGACACTGCACTGCTGCCGAGTTACTTCCTTGGCGTTCAGTGGCGCCTGCCCTGATCTAACATATGCAGGACGCCACCTACTAAGCCCCCTACTGACAACAATAATTGCTTAGTCGCGAAGCCGGCGTGAGTGAGCTGTCCCTCCGGAGGGCGCCACCAAGTCCGTCCAACGACAGCCCTCATGGACTCGCCGATACCGGTGACCCCAACGGACATCGAAATTGAGGTCACCATGAGAGCAGGACATGAAGGGCCACACAGTTTGAGACATTTTTTTTATGCTGATCAATGAGAATGAGGATGAGATGATGAAGATGATGCTACAGATTTCCATTTCGGTCTGAGAGTACATGGCAGGGCTGTACGCTACGCTTCCTTTCATAATATATCCCGGCGTCAACCAGTCCCGAGAGATACAGACACCTGCAGTATTGGTCAGGAAATTTGAGCAAAACTTTCAGAAACGCATCCATTAAGTGGATGAAACTCGACTGTGTGGTCCCAGTCTTCCCAACTGAGTCCGCAGCAACTCAACTCTGGGTAGGAGCCGGTCGGGGCAGAAAAACCCACATGACTTCTGATGGGATTCGAACCCACGACCTCCCAGCCGGGAGCCCGGGACGCTAACCACTTCGCCACGGCGGCTGGTTAACCGCCTAGAAGTTGATCAACGCCCTTCAGTCATAATTGCTGGCTAATACTCTTCTGTATGTAGTTAGTTTCAAAGTGAATGTCTCCAGACGGAAATCAAAACATATTTTAAAGGAAGTATTATTCAGTCCGCAAAAAACAACAGGTACAAACGAATAACAAGACGAAATGCGACGCATTTGACCACTTAGGTCTTCTATAGGCAAGATAAACAACATTCAGGACAATGAAAACGAAGAAGGAGCAAACACGTATCTTCTCTAATTAAGCGCAAGACGGACGTTGAATGAATACGTGATTGCTCGTTCTTCGTTTACATTGTCATGAATGTAGTTGATCTTGCCCGAAGAAGAAGAAGGACATCGACACGTGTCATGTTTTGTCTTGTAACTTGCTTGTACATGGTGTTCGACGGATCTGTTAATATTTCTTTTTTTTTTAATTTTCTTCTGTCTGTAGTTAGCTAGGCATTTCTACTTCGATGGTCAATAGTGGGATGCTGAGGAAAAATAATGGCAGAAAGAAATGCAAACTCAAAGACAAACAACAGGAACAGTTACACATATAACGAATAAACGATAAGAGTGACGAGGAAGAACAGATGAACCGGCACCCCATCACACACTCTACCCCTTGTATTGACTGTCATTCCATACATCTCTGCCATGCTCCAAGTGGTCCGAGGATCGCTATCAATGCCTGCAGCCTCACCTTGATATGTCAGCAACTTCACTGCTGTGAAGACTTCTTCACAGAGTATTGAAGAATCTTGTTCGCATAAAAACAAGGTGAATTTGATAGTTATTAGTTCTCTGCCGCTCTCTTCACTGCAGTTTTCAGAGTTTGTTTTCAGTTCACAAATTATGCTATGTTTTAGAAAGGAGACAGATATCGTCTTCGTCTTGTGTGATGTCGATTTTGTTTTTTGTTTGGTAGGATCTTTTTTGTCTACAGTTTGATCTCGCTGTCCTTTGAAATTTTATTTTCTTGCCTGATCCGCTTGTTTACAGCGCTGAACTTCTTACCCTTTCTCTCTCTCTCTCTCTCTCTCTCTCTCTCTCTCTCTCTCTCTCTCTCTCTCTCTCTCTCTCTCTCTCTCTCTCTCTCTCTCTCTCTCTCAGACTCCTTGCGTGATTTGAAGATCCTTCTAGTGTCAGGTATCTCCATGATATTATTTGTGATGCATGCCTTGAGCTTCCATTGTCTGGTAAAACCAAGGACCTCCGTTGCAGCTCAACCGTCATGTAGTTAAATTAGTTAGTTGTGTTTGCTCGTTTGTCTTTAGTTTGACAAGCTTCTATGTTCTTTGCAGAGAAGTTTCTATTTTTCATTCAACATTTTTTACAGCACGAAAAGTTACGAAAATGTCTTCAATATTTTCAACACACATTTCACTACATATTTCGTTACGAAAATATACTGAATATATACACACTGTAAATCTGAAAATAAAAACAAAACAAAACAAAAAACAAACAAAAAAAAAAAAAAACCCAGATCAACATAGTATTCAGAATTTCAGTTTTTTGAATCCATAACTAACTGAATTGATATTACAGGAATGAGTTAAGCAAAGCCAGTGTGGCATAGTACAACCAGATTGTAAAAGGCATGTCATATTATGCTTCATTTGATTCAAATACATAATTCAAGATCTAGTACCTGAAACACTGTGTGATACCAGGATTTTTTTCCCCTTCTCGATGCTGTGTTATTCCTCTGTCCGTACCGTTAAACTTAACGCGTCACGGCCTAAAGTAGCATTTTTGGGGGAGGGTGTATGCGTGAAAACGGGGTGGGAGTGGAAGGCTGAAGCATTTTCTTGTTAGTTTAATGTATCAAATATACTTTCATGCAAGTTTCTGTCTGCTTGCAATAAAAATGGCGTATCATCTGCAGTGTAGAAAGAAACTCGTGGAGAGCGTGGCAGCAGAGAGTCCTCAGAAGAGAAGTCCCCTTCAAGCGAGTGTTTCGGCCCTTATCTCCTGACACTCTAGGGGGTTGGGCCACACCCGGTTCGTGATTCCCCATCTTGGGATGAGCCATGACTGGGATTCGAACCCATGCCCTTCTGGACATGCTCATTCCACTTAATGACTCGCGCACTAACCACTGAGCCACAGGACACCTGATATTTGTAGGAAAGTTAAGCCTTATGAAGTTCACTTTGTTCCTCCTTGACCAGATCCAACTTGAACACCTCTCTGCCGCTTCTGCCATTGCTTTCAGGGCTTTGGTTTTTTCCCCTCCCTGCAACTGAGAGCTGTTTCATGAGGCTGTATGCAGACGTTCCCACAAACCCCCTAGCTCCAATTTCTGCAGTGAGGACTTTGACCTGATAGCCTTCTCTCCTCAGGCTGTTTGCCAGATCAGCATACTTTTCAGTCTTGTAGATCTGAGCTGCCTCCATTCTGTTCTCATATGGCACCGTGAGCTCGATCATGATCAGCTGCTTGGTTGACTGAGAGTGTAATACTATGTCTGGTCTCATGCCACTCTTGCTGAAAATCTCTGGGTGACTCTTCCATTCTGGGAGGTCTGCAGTGCACTCCCAGTCATCTGCCCCGTCCAGCAGACTCTGCCTGCATGTTCCGAGTGGCACTGTTGTTCTTGGCCATGATTCGCTGCCTCCTGCCGTGAAGAATGTTGCCGGTGCTTTTGGAGTCCTGATTTTCCCTTTTGTGGTGTTGGTACTAGCCCAGACTACTTGTACAATCTCTTTGAGCACTTGGTTGTGCCTCCATGTGTACCTTCCTTGAGCCAGGGCTACTTTACATGAGCTTAGGACATGCTCCACTGTTTGTTTTTCATGGCAAGGGGGCATGAAGGATCGTCTGTTTTTCCCCACTTCACCAGGTTTGCATTTGAAGGCAGAAGGTCATATGCAGATCTGAGAATGAAGCTGATCCTGAGAGGGGCCATGTGCCAAATGTCATTCCAAGTGAGACTTCTTTGGAGTGCATTCTCCCACGTTGTCCATTGCCCTTGCGGCTCTCTGCTGGACTGCTTTTTGGAGTCTTTGTTGGTCTTCTTCTTCTTTTCTCATCTCCTGAATCATCATGTCTCTTTTGGCTTTTCCTTTGGCCTTTGACCACCATTCAGTTTTGGTCACCCCCAGTCCTTGTCTGTTGGTCTGTGTGTGTCCTGTTATTTCTCTGATCTTGAGACTTTCTTTTGCAGAATCCATCGCCTCTTGAACTTTCCATTTTCTGCCTGTCTTCAGCTGGGGCTTGATTGCTTCAACCACCTTGTCTCCTGAGTCCTCCAGCATGCTTTGAAGTCTGATCTTCCCTGCTTTATATTCCTCCAGGATGGATTTCAGTGGTAGTTTCAGCTTTGCTTGGCGACAGTATAGCGCTATGTCAGTCAGACAGGGTGGGACACCAAGCCATTTCCTTGTGAACTTGTTGATTTTGGATTCCATTGCCTCCACTATGCTGGTGCAGATGTCGTATATCATCAGAGGCCATAGGAGCTTTGGTATCAGCATGAACTGCAGACACCAGACCTTGTATTTGCCAGGGAGCCCACACTGGTCAATGGTCTCCAAGCCTTCTTCCGACATCTGTTTGGTTTCTTTTGCTCTTCGGTGTCTTTCAGCGTATCATCATACCATCTTCCAAGGCTCTTGACTGGCTCTTCTGTTACTGTTGGAATGGGTTTCATGTCGTCAATGAGTTGTTGGAATGGATGTCCAGTGGTTTTTCGGTGTGTCTGTATTATTCTTCGAAATAAACTGTACTTACTTCTCATCAGATCGCAGGGTTTTCCGTTATGTTTGTGGCTTTTTTTGTTGTTGTGTTGTTTGTTGTTATTGTTGTTGTTGTTATGGTTGTTATTGTCTTTTTGTCGCTGCAACTGGCACTGCTGATTACATGAAGTTTGTATGTTAATAATTCAAACACTCTTTGCATATAAGTTTATCCTCTCTTTGTGGAACCCATTTCGCCTTCAAGCTTTACTTCATCAGTTGTTGATGTTTTGAGTTCTGTCGGCTGGATCTTCATTTCTTGGTATCCTCTCTCTCTCTCTCTCTCTCTTTTTTTTTACTCTCTCTTCAATTAATGATTTACAGATGGAGCTTCAGATGAAGGAAAGTTAAAAACAGATTACAGAATTGCCTGCTAAATGGTTGATACTTTCTGATGAAAAAAGCAAACCTATTCTGAAATGTTATATGTCTCAGGATGACATTATAGCACATAAAAATTAATAGAATGGTACAGAAACAACCCTTACCTTAGGAGGAGAGTTTCCATGACAAATTCCATTGAAATTCGTCGGATGTCAAAGGTAGAGATATGCCCATCCAACTTGCCAAGGTGTGATACCTTCAATATGAAGGAATGTCATTATCAAAAAAAAAAAAATGACAGGCTGTCTTCTGATTATTAACGACTGCTCCGATTAATACAGATATCATAGTAATAATCGTTTTTTTTTGATATTTGCATTGCAGTGTGTGTACCTTCACGTTGGAGCATAGCACACACATTGTGTGCATCTGAAATCATTCTTTAAATCTGTGTAGTGCAACTGTCATGCAAGGAACCATTTTCTTTGAAGTTCACCAGAGAGAGAGAGAGAGAGAGAGAGAGAGAGAGAGAGAGAGAGAGAGAGAGAGAGAGAGAGAGAGAGAGAGAGAGAGAGAGAGAGAGAGAGAGAGAGAGAGAGAGAGAGAGTGTGTGTGTGTGTGTGTGTGTGTGTGTGTGTGTGTGTGTGTGTGTGTGTGTGTGTGTGTACAACGACCAAAGAGCTAACCGTCTGTAATTGTTCTTTTCTTCTTTTCTATGAATTATCGAATCATGATACATACTTCTGTTTGAAACTGGCATTGCAGAATATTCTAGTCCTATGTAGTCAGTAACAGTATTTATTTCTTCTCCTCTAGCACCTTGTTGAATACTTCCCTTCATATCATGCCCGACCTGAGTAACTTAAGGGAAGTAACCACCGCATCAAAAGACACAGCCTACGCACATTACCAAGATGTTACTCTCATAACACATCACTTTCAAGTGAATGCATTACCGTCAAATATTCTGAAATGGAATACCTACCATGGGATAATCCACAAAGCATTGTGAGTGCGGATGTTGAAGCAACTGCGCACAGGGTGAAACGTACCGCAATGGTGTTCCTCTTTCTGATTCGATTACTTTCTTAATTAACACCTATCTCACTGGTTTACTGGGTTTTCAATATGTTTCTGAAGATCTGTCTGCCACCATAGCCAGTGAGAGATGCTATAGAGTTCTCAGACCTCTTAAACTTCAATCTTTGATGGGCAATAGAACGATGGTGGCGATTATCATGGTTGTGGATGTGGTGGTTGTAGGTCTATATTTCATAGCGGCATTGCAATTTCATGTAGGATGTATCTATGACCCTCAAACTGGTGAAATGGAAAAGACAGCCATTGCAGGAAGACTTTATATACAAACACAGAGAGATGGTGGATGGTTTCTTTTTAGGTGCTCCTCTACCTGGATGTGTGATGGTTGTGACGGTCACAGCAACTGTAACTACAACAACCAAACTTCGTCAGATTGTGACATGGTGTGCTGGAGCATCCTCCCCCATCTCTGCCCGTAAAGTGGCCCTCACCAAGATGTTGGTTGGCAATCCAGTGTTGTTTATTTTTTTGTGTATTTCCCTTTGGCGTAGCTCGAATAATTTGGCTGTTTTCCCCAGAAATGTCTGTGGGCCGAAAGAACCACAATTTATATCTGACTACTTTGTGGATCGGTGCATTGCTGAATAACATCAACACCAGCTTCAACATTTTTGTGTACTACCTCATGGGCTCTCGTTTCAGAGAAACACTACATCATTATTGATGAAAAGGAATAAACATCCACAAAAAATCATAAACGATGCGACTCCTTAACAATTAGACCATATCATGAAACTGAAAGACAAAACCATCTTACACACGTGTGTTTCTCCAGATAGTACAGACGTACAGATCCATTTTATATGTATTGATAGAAATGTTCTGCACAAGAAATCAACAATACAGTCAGTCCCCATAAAAGGCTGTTGCTAACAGTTTTGGTTTGTGTGTGCTTTAATTTTACTCCTAAAGAGGGGCTTGTAGCGAAAGCTTGAGTTTAATCATTGTTGTCTCTGTGCAAATTAATAGGCAACAGCAGCAGCAGCAGCAGCAGCAACAACAACAAACAACAACAACAACAACAACAACAACAACAACACACACACACACACACACACACACACACACACACACACACACACACACACACACACACACACACACACACACACACACACACACACACACATTCCGCTAAGTACTTGTACCTTGACGGAAAAGCTTCTAAAGAAAGATTATTTAATCCATGCTCATATTCCCCAATCTTGTGTTTTATTCCCTCTTTTTTTTTCTGGAAGGGCGAATAGGTTCTCTGGTTTTTCTTTCTGGGATGCTCAGTTCTTCCGTCCTAAAAGAAGGCATGTATCCTACAGTTACTCTCTGATTTTGTGCTTTCTGAATCCACTTGGTCCTGCTATCAGAATGGTCCTTTTTTCTATCAAGCTTTTTGATTCTCTAAAATGCCCCTGGTAGATTATTGGCAAATAGCTGTGTAGTGATTGGGACTGAGTCAGAACAAATCCAGACTGGTTCTCTGCTCAGATGAGTTTCAAGGTCTATTTGCGCCTGTGAGATCTATGGTCGGGTGTTCGTGCAACGTGAGCATATCAGTATGTGTTTCAGCAACACTGTTGCTCTGCTTGGTGTCATGTGTGAAGCACAGGTTCTCTTTATGCAAATGATGTATTGTTACAGATGGTTAGAGAGAAAAATACAAGACATTATAAAGACAACGGATGCTAATGGAAAATCAGTAGAGTAGCAAATGGGAGTCTGTCCCTTTGGGAAAAGAACATTTATCAAGAGGGTATTAAATCAATATAATATTTTCCGATTTCAGAATAGGGGTACAAAGCTCAATCTTTACTTGCAATGTCCCCCAAATGTACCAAATCAAAAATTACAACACCAAAATCTCAAAATCAATTTTCAACCCTTTGTCAAATATTTCAGAGGGGACGAAAAAAAATCTTAGGTTCCAAAAGACAGGGTCACCACTATCATGCACCACATTTGCATGTACGCGGTCCCAAACACAGCATGTTCACTCCGTACACACGCATGCCTAACATTCAATCAAAGGAGAGACTGGAGAAAACACAGATTCCAATTTTTGTCTGCCCCCTTAAATTGAGCAAAGGAATATCAAGGTAACAGTCAACAACAAACGAAAATAGAGTGCGCGTTTTCCTGTCCATTTACCATACAGACATGTCTAATTATTTTCTTCTGGCTTTCTTTCTTGAATGTAGATCACACACAGACAGCAATGCATGCATTTCTCTTTCCTTCTTTCTCTCTCTTTCCTTCTGCTCTCAAGGCAAAGCTGATGTAATATTTTTTTTTTTAATTTTATAAAGATCCACCGGCGGTATTCACAATTGCAGGAGGTAAGCTTTCAGTCCAGGGGCTGTACGCTGAAGTGTTCTGGAAAGATACCACCAAGTCATATCGTTAGTTTTGGAAGACGTCATTTTTATCACTTATGTTTTTCTTAAGACATTATATAACAGAATGGTAACAAATCATAATCACAAATTCGTAGCATTTCCCTTCCAGTACATTCCTACCTACAGTTGGTAGTATCTTTAAAAAAAAAACAAACAAACAAAAAAAAAAAACAAAAAAAAGAAATTAATCTGAAGTGAAAAAAATAAAAACGATTTGTATCTTTTATACACAACTATACGCATTTTCACAAAATGCTTCTTATTACGTATTAATGTTTTGGAAACGGTCATTGACATTCACTTTCAAATATGTTCGCTTTTCTCCTTATTTCTTTATTGGTCCCGAACTGGCGACTTACCAGATAGGAAACACACTATACAAAATCCCCAGGAGACTTCTGTCTGCAGCTACATCGATGACCACTCACTGGTCGTTAGGAAAAACCCAAGTTTTATTCTTTAGCCCCCAAGGTTGGAAAATGTTGGTCAATCAGTTCTTGACCCAAGTCAGGTGAGCTCATCTCTCCCATACCGTGCCACTGCGTTCAATCGAATCAACAATAGGCAAGGTTGGGAATGTATGAACTAGTCACATATACCAAAGCAGTAGTCTTCCAAAGGGAAGAAAACAGAACACAAAATCACAATTCCGCTCTACACACTTTCAGTCACATAGCCTTTTTCAAGAGAAAAAACAAACAAACAAACAAACAAACAAACAAACAAACGAACGAACAAAACAAAACAACTACGGAATGTCCATCTTTGGCAACTCAAAGATGGACACAACTCAAAGATGAACATTACGCAGTTGTATTGTTTTTTGTTTTATTTTCTCTTGAAGAAGGTCGTGTGGCCGCAACTCAAAGATGAGCATTACGCAGTTGTATTGTTTTTGTTTTATTTTCTCTTGAAGAAGGTCGTGTGGCCGCAACTCAAAGATGAGCATTACGCAGTTGTATTGTTTTTGTTTTATTTTCTCTTTGAGAAGGTCGTGTGGCCGAAAATGTGAAAAAAGTGGAACTGTATTCACTTAACTGTATCGTTGTGGCCACACTTTTATATTTCATTTTTTTTTTTTTCTCAACATACAAATCCACTTACCTTTCATATCCAGTCCATGTAAAACCTGTTAGTTTACAAACAAGCTGGTACACCAGCAACTGTACCTCATTTGGATACTGTCTGACCGATATTCAGTCGGGTAGCCTTTCAGGGAATCGTCGTGACAGTTTCATTTTTAATGATTTTGTAATGAATCTGTCGTAAGGAAAAACACATGAGCCCATGAATCTGTCTTGTCTAAATTAAACCAAGTTCAGAGCAAGAAAAGGTATGGTAAAGCACG
>JADBJO010006513.1:107500-115000 GCA_016801955.1 Conus betulinus
TCTTCCAACACTCGGCAAGATTCCTTTTAGCTCCTTGTGTTTGTGTTTCATAAGACTGAACACACTTTGTTCAGAACGGAATCATGCATCGTTTCATCGTCATTCATGCTACTTCAAACCTGAGACGTGTTTGAAAGAAAAGTTCTATTTCATTCACAAACATTATGGAAAGAAGTTCTTATTTCTGTTTCTCAAGTGTGGAGACGAGTTACATGTGAATGTGTGCAGTGACAACTTTCAGTGAAAACTGTACTACCATCAAACCTGCCATCGATGTGATTGTAAGCGCTGTGTTCAGATGAAACAATTTTGGGAATAATATGAAAATGACATAGTCTCGTTGATATCAGAGTGACCACAGATTCCCAGTGATGAGCATGGAGGGAATGGAACAATACCAGACAATTTCTTGCAAACTGTCACACAGAACACATCGTTGTCAGATGAATGTCAGAAAGTCGTGTTCAGTGAAATGGATTACGTACCCTGGAACAATTCTGATAATCTCGTGAGTGTAGAGGTAGAACAAGCTGCACACAGAATAAAAAGACACTTCGTTAATATTTCTGTTTCTGATTGGGTGGGCCTGGAAATCTCATCAACATGGCGGTGTTCTACAAACAGGGTTTCAAGGATCGTGTCAACTTGTGTCTCTTTGCTTTGTCCTTAGCTGACGAACTGTACTTAGTTGTCGCGATGTTTTTCCATGCTGAAAAGGCGTATTTGCAGTTGACTGCAAACAAGACATACGGTTATTCGATTACTTTCTTAGCTAACAACTATTTTACTGGTTTCATGGGTTCTCGTTATGTTTCTCAAGTTATGTCTGCCATGATAGCTTGTGAAAGATGTTACTGCGTCCTGAGACCACTAAAACTTCAATCCTTGATGCAAAATAGGACAATGATAATTATGATCATTATCGTGTATGTGTTGGTAGTAGGTCTTTATTTCATAGCGGCAATGCGATTTATATAGGATGTATTTATAATCCTGAAACTGGTTTGACAGAAAAAGCTCCCACAATTGGACACATCTACAGTAATCACAAAGAACTGGTTGATTATGTAGGTGGTTTCCTTTTTGGTGCAGTTCTGCCTGGGTGTGTGATGGTTCTGACGGTAACAACAACGATAATTACCATCATGAAACTTCATCAGATTGTGACATGGCGTGCTGGAACATCCTCCTCCATCTCTGCCCGTGAAGTGGCCCTCACCAAGATGCTGGTTGGCAATTCAGTCTTCTTTATTGCTTGTGTGTTGCCGTTAAATGTGGCTCGATTCAGCTGGCTGTTCACCCCAGAAGTGAACGCTGGTCGGCGGAACCACAATTTCTACCTGACTACTGTGTGGATTGGTGAATTGTTGACTTACGTCAACGCCACCTTCAACATTTTTGTGTATTACGTCATGGGCTCTCGTTTCAGAGAAACACTGTCATCATTATTCATAAAAAGGAATACGCATCCACAAAAAGCTTGAAATGATACCACTCTTGACATTTATACCATATTATGAAACTGAAAGACAAAATTGTCTTACACATGTGAATTTCTCCAGAAATTAAAGTCATTCAGATCCAGGTTTTTTATCTTTATGTACATAAATGTTTTGCTCAAGAAATATCAATGATATAATCAGTCCCCATAAAAGGCTCCTGTTGGAAGTTTGAAGTGTGTTTTGATTTTGCTCCTGAAGAGGGGCTTTTGGTGAAAGTTTGAGTTTAACCATGGTTGTCTTTGTGTGAATACATAGAGAACAACAACATCATCAACACACACACACGCATATTTTTCTTTAAGAATGTTACCTGGGACGGCCAAAGCTTTTTGAGTAAGATTTTCTTTTTACCTGCTTATATTCCCCGATCTTATGTTTATGCCCCCTTTTGTTGAAAGGGCGAGTAGATTTTCTGGATTCTTCATTCTGGGATGTAATTTCTTCTTTTGGTAATTTTTTTTTTTTTTTCCGTTCTAAAAGAAAGCCTCTATCCTACACTCACTGTGATTTGTGCTTTCTGAATCCACTTGCAATCATAGTAGACCTTTTTCCTATCAAGCTTTATTGATCCCTTTCATTGCCCCTGATAAATTATTTGCAAACAACTGTGTGGTGATTGGGACTGAGTAAAAAAACAAAAAAAAGGCTAGGTCTCTGCTCAGGTGAGGTCTAATAGCCTGTTTGCGCCTGTGAGATGTATCGACAGACGTTTTAAAACAACGCAAGCTATCGGTGTGTGTTTCATTGATACTTTTGCTCTGCTTCGTGTCATGTGTGAAGCAAAAGTTTTTTTTTTTTTGTTTGTTTGTTTTGAATGCAAATGATGTATTGTTACAGATACTTAGAGACGTGAAGAAAAAAATCCAATCTTTGCATTGAAATTGTACACGTCACAAACGTAAATTACGTTCACGGTCATGGCAGGGTGAACATCCCGAAGTATGACATTGATTTTGTCAGAAAGATGACAGTCACGACATGCACTCGTTCATGGCAGTAAGCGTAAATCTGTCCAAAGGTGCACTTGAACACTGACAACGATGAAATGTACAGGTAGTGTTTGCTATGCTGTATTTGAATCATCTATTTTTTATGTTTAGCAAACCGACTAGACCTCTTTCGGCTCATCATCTGTCTTTCAATCTTTTTGCAGATATATATGTTCGAGGAGACAGAAGGCATCAGGTAAACTACGTATCTTTCTTTTGATGAAGTATCTGGATAGCATACTTTACTTCAGTTGTTCTCTGAGTGATCCGTGTGCGACATCAGTCCATGACAGTGGTGACCCCCTAGTGTTTATGCGTGAGAGTTAATTAGAACATGTGCCCGTCCCCTTACTTGAAAAGAAGTTAAAACTCACCCCATGACAAATGGTGACCCCGACATGATCTCTCTATGATGTGGAGATTACAATAATACTCAACGTGATCTGTCTCCATGAGGAGCAGATTTTTAAAGTCATCTCTCTCTCTCTCTCTCTCTCTCTCTCTCTCTCTCTCTCTCTCTCTCTCTCTCTCTCTCTCTCTCTCTCTCTCTCTCTCTGTGGTGGAGGATACTGATGTGTAAAAAAAACAACACCTGATGTCATTTCTCAGCAGAGGAAAGGAGATACTTAACTGAAAAATCCACATGATACCCACGCCTGCGATGGTATAAACAATCGGTTTGACTTCGCCCTTTCCTGTAAGAGAAGAATGAAAGGTGTGAAATGGTCACGAAGGAATTTTATTCTTAACACCAGTTCCATACACCTTTCTGCTGCCCTGATATTACACCTGCAGACTACAATACTAAGTGGGGCTGCTTTCATAGGTTTGAACATGACAACCTTTTTTTTTACAACCCAGCAACATTAGAAATAAAATTCTAATTTCAGCCAAGTCATTATTCATTATATTTTGTGTAGGACACAGTTAATCTAGCACAGTGCATGGGCACAGGAATGCGCACCCCCATAGACGCATACATAATATTTAATACTTCAAAGCTTGAACACTCAATCTACATTTTATGGGTGGAATTACTACTCGCTCGTGGGTATGGAACCGGTGTTGGTAATCATATTCCAGTGATATAAGAAAAAAAAAAAAACAAATAAACACAAAAAATACAATGGTTTCCTGTCAGGCAATACCATTACGCGACAATTAGGCACATTTTCAAAATATTTCCAAGTAATATTTTTGAAGGTAAAGGCTAACATTTGGTGGAAATGGGTTACAGTTATGACAGATGTGAACATAAGGTTCTGTAACAAGTGATTCAGTATACTATTAGATACACTTTGTTTTGCATGAAAACTGGACCAGGGAAGCTTGACAAAATTTACCATGTGTGTCATCTGATATAAACATGTACTGATTACAGTATAACAGAACCTTAAACATTTGATTATTTGTGCCAGAAATGGCACGAGTTCAAACTGCTTCAGCCAGTGCTTAACTTTGATAGCAGTGCTTGATTTGTTTTGATTTGTATGTCAGGTATGTTTCAACTGGACAAGGAAACCAAAAATGTTACAGACCTTCACCAAAAAAAAAAACTGCTTAAGTGGTTCAGCTAGTAATAGTGTTTAGCGTTACAGCTTCCAAATAATAGATGCGATGCATGGCACCTTTGGAACAGTCGTATAAATCTTCTGATTGTAAAATAGGTAGACTGATGCCATTACACGTAGTTTATCATTTCACCGCCACGTGTTGTTGTTGCTCTTCTTCATGTTTTCGCCGAGTTTAATATGACTAGGATTATGGTGGCCAGATTGCCCTTGAATATGTTCCATTACCGTTCTCAGTTTTAATTCTATGTGTTGTAGCAATGCTCAATATTTCATATTTGAGTACAGTAAAAAACAAGAACAACAGAACCTCGATTATCGTTGTCTTTCACTTTGGAGTCATGAGTCGCTGAAAATAACAAACCTCAGCAAGGTATGTTTTGCACATATTACATCCTGCTCTCTTCAGTTCTCTAGACAAACTCACATAGGTCATACAGAATCCGAGTGTTTTTCAGTTGGAATGTTATTGTTAATTTAACTGGTACGCATGCAATAGATATGCCTGTGTAGGATATGAATAGTTCAATCAATGTCACTGAACTTTGATGCGGAAAATGAATTAGACGGCCTTAAAACAACACCATTGTTCCGTATTGCATTGAGCGATCGTCTGTAGGAAGTAGTCATGGTTGTGGATCATTGTGCAGAGAATAGCCTCGTGCAATGAGAGTGGATGAAGTGTTTTTCATATGCATGTGCTGTAACCGTTTTTAAATATGTATTAGGACTGAAAGAGGAAAATTTCGTCTTGGCCAGTGGCAACCATAGCGTTATGACAATTATGATAAATTATGCTGTATTAATACACTGTATTACTGTTGATTTAGAAAGTGTGAAATTATACCACAAGGACCTTTCATGTATTATGGCCTGTACCCGTGCTAAATCAAGAATCTTTAACTTTGCATTGATGTATTTTACTATTCATTTTCTTACCATGAGAGGTGAATTTGTAGACTAACTGAAGAAATAACTGAAACTCGTTAGCTTGAAAGCTAGCTTTGAGGAATGATGGATTTAAGACTGTAAAGCGCAGTTTGACAGTAGACAGTATAACATGTTTTTGCAGAGAAACTTTGTTTCATGACAAAAAGTGACAAAGACATTCAAACATAAAAGCCAGGTGTTATGGTGAACAGAGGTGAAATCTTTCCGTATTTAACCATTTTCAATGAATCTTTATTTGCTTGTTTGTTTGTTTTACTAGTTTCTGGGTTCTGGAATCTTACCATATGCAATTTGGCTTTGTAATACTCACTCTGTTATGTAGATGATATCCCCTGTTGTGTACAGTGAACAGTGTATAACATTTAACAACACAAAGATGATGGGCACTGGTGAGTCAATAAGAATATAGGTTTCTGGATTGGATTCGACATTAGAAAAGTAGTTAGACTCAGAATTAAAAAAAACAAAACAAAACAAAAAAAAAAAAAAAAACCCTTACTTTTGCGAATATTTCGACACGGTCAGCTTGTCTTCTTCAGCTCACTGTTGCTGTTGTTGTGGCAGCGAGGCCTGGTGGGGCGACTGTTTGTCTGGGGTGAACAGTCGTCCGGATCTGATTGTAGATGGGGAAAGTTCGAATCTCCACACAGTACAGAGTTCCGCTAAGGAGGAAGAGCTGAAAGAAGAAGAACACATCACGACTGCCCTTTCCGCTAATGGATACTCTGCATGGATGTGGGACAACCCTCGAGTTCCCTACCCTTTTTCTACAAATACGGACAGTGTGAAAGTGGGGATACCTTACATTATAGTTTCAGAGCTTCTAGCCAGGACCTTCCAACAACATGGCTGCAAAGTGTTTCACAAACCCACCAACTCCCTACGCCAGCAACTGACCCATGTCAAGACAAAACGGACTCCATCAAGCAGTGTGGTGTAGTGTACTAGGTAGGGTGTCAAGACTGTGCCAATACCTACATTGGCGAGACAGCAAGACCACTCACCACCCGTCTACAGGAACACCAAAACCGATCTACTTCTGCCATACATGAACACCTACAAGCCACAAGCCACAGTTTCAGTCCCCGATTAACCAAGATCTTATCTACAGAGCCCTTACTCACAAAAAGAAAAGTTTAAAAAAGCCATCGAAATCAAGACCAGACGCCCCAGCCTGAGCAAAGATCAAAGTTTTGAACTCCCTTCATCTACAATTAGATTCTGACAACTGTTCATCTCATATTGCATATTGGCATGAAGATAACAAAAGTTGTGTGGAATGCAGTATAAGATTACACTGAAGAGTGATACATATTCAACTGTTTGTTCGGCTGATACCATGGTTGTTCTTTGATATTCTAGTCATGTTCGTGATAGGGAAGCCCAAAATGAAATATGGTATGATCAAATAAATTACAAACGCGAAATGTGATAGATAAAGCTCATATTTACTCAACTTCAAAAGAAAAAAAAAACTTTGCAGGATTTCAACATTTCAAACAGTCATGAATGACCTACCAATGGTGAGACAATTCATTCCAATAATGAACAACGTAACATGATATATGAGTTTATGGAATAAACGTCTAGTGGTTGTCTCTGTTGTTGGTGTAATGCGCCCAGTGTGTCGACGACACGTCTGTGTGTTTGTCACCTCTTGCTTTTAGCCTCCACCACTGACTAGCACCACTGCTTGGATCACTGCGAAAAGGGGAACAGAATGCGTCAGCCTTTCCCTGCCAGTAAATAACATCCTCACCAGCAAGCCCCATGCTGTGCCTCCTCGTGGAGACACAAACCATCTGGGACTTCGCGGACTCCAGCTGAACTGCAAGAGACTCGAAAGAAGTCTGCCCCCAGATGTGTGGCCTACCGGGTGTGGGCACTCCCTGGTGCCCATGAACTGGACTCCCAGCTATGGGTCAAATAGCTTCACTGCCTTGTGGACGTCTGGGGAGAGAGTGTGGACGTCTGGGGAGAGAAAAAGGCTAAGGCAGTAGACCCCGAAAGAAAATCTCGAGGGGGGGGGGGCTGTTGATCGACACACTGCGACATCTTCCAGCGACTCTTGCAGCTATGCTGGCACCATACTATACTGGCTTGTCCAGTGACAGAAACAAGACGAGAGGCAGCAGAAGGAGTTATAAGCCCAGAGCGCATTGGCGTAAGATCTGGCGCTACGGGGTGTCTCCGATGGTGAGAGAGAGTAGTATAACTTCCACTGGTCAGTTACCAACCGGCTTAAGCAGGGCAGCCTGCAGTCAAAGTCTGCCTGCTTCAATGAGTGCTTGGAGCTAAGGGAAAGGACCGGAAAGCTGACTTTAAGCCTGGCACGAAGCAAAGAAGATGGAAGAATAAAAACATCACCAGCCTTATGACTAGTAGCCTGGAATGTCCGAACAATGTTTCCTGGCCTTCGGACGACCTTCTCAGCAAGTTGACAACGCCAGACAACAGCCTTCAATGATCGCGAGCTGAAGAGGTTCA
>JADBJO010006513.1:120000-122500 GCA_016801955.1 Conus betulinus
TCTTATCTGTCATGGCAGCAAGGCTGACCAAGTACTTCATGGAAAACAAGTACTTGGATGTGTCAGTCCAGAAAGGTGGCATCCCAGGCGTGGCTGGCTGTGCAGAACACGCCACAATGATCTGGGACGAAATCCAAAGAGCAAAAACAGAAAAGAGAGACCTGGACGTAGTGTGGCTTGATCTGGCAAATGCATATGGATCTGTATCCCATGGGATGATACAGCTGGCTCTTGAGATGTACCATGTGCCAAAGAACATCCGCGACATGCTCAAGAAGTACTTCAATGGCTTATCAATGCGGTTCTTGGCAAAGGAGTACACAACAGACAGGATCAACTTGGAAGTGGGCATTGCAATGGGCTGTACAACTTCCCCAATTCTGTTCGTGTTGGCAATGGAAGTCATCTTGGAAGCATCAACAAACACCACAAGACATACAGACCTTGGCGATGGATACGAGATGCCCCCCTGTCAAGGCGTCCATGGATGACACTACAGTGATTTCATCCAGAGAAGACGAGACACGTCATGTACTGGGGAGGCTGGACGACATAGTTGCCTCATCCAGAATGACGTTCAAGCTAAAGAAATCGCGGAGTCTCTCACTGAGGAAAGGAAAAGTAGCCGAATCGGTGGTCTTCAGTGTTGCCAACCAGGCCATTCCAACAGTCACAGAGGAGCCAGTCAAGAGCCTTGGAAGATGGTATGATGATACCCTGAAAGACACACAAAGAGTCAAAGAAACCAAACAGATGCCGGAAGAAGGCTTAGAGACCATTCACCAGTGTGGGCTCCCTGGCAAATACAAGGTCTGGTGTCTGCAGTTCATGCTGATACCAAAGTTCCTATGGCCTCTGCTGGAGGACTCAGGAGACAAGGTGGTAGAAGCAATCAAGCCCCAGCTGAAGACAGGCAGAAAATGGAAAGATCAAGAGGCGATGGATTCTGCAAAAGAGTCTCAAGATCAGAGAAATAAAAGGACACAGAGACAAACAGACAAAGACTGGGGGTGACCAAAACTGAATGGTGGTCAAAGACCAAAGGAAAAGCCAAAAGAGGCATGATGATGCAGGACATAAGAAAAGAAGACTAACAAAGACTAAAAAAAAAAAAAACGCAAAAAAACATTCAAGCAGAGCCAGCAAGGACAACGGAAAACGTGGGGAGAATGCACTCCAAAGACGTCCCACTTGGAATGACATTTGGCACATGGCCCCTCTCAGGGCTAGCTTCATGCTCAGATCTGCATATGAGCTACTGCACTCAAATACAAACCCGGTGAAGTGGGGAAAGACAGACCATCCTGCATGCCCCCTCTACCATGAAAAACAAACAGTGGAGCATGTCCTAAGCTCATGTAAAGTAGCCCTGGTTCAAGGAAGGTACACATGGAGGCACAGCCAAGTGTTCAAAGAGATTCTACAAGTAAACTGGGCTAGTACCAACACCACAAAAGGGAAACTCAGGACTCCAAAAGCACCCGCAACATTCTTCACGGCAGGAGGTAGCAAATCATGGCCAAGAACAACAATGCCACTCAAAACATGCAGGAGTCTGCTGGACGAGGCAGATGACTGGGAGTGCACTGCAGACCCCCCAGAATGGAAAAGTCGCCCAGAAATCATCAGAAAGAGTGGCATGAGACCAGACATAGTAGTCCACTCTCAGTCAACCAAGCAGCTTATCATGATCGAGCTCACGGTGCCATATAAGAACAGAATGGAGGCAACTCAAATCCACAAGACTGAAAAGTATGCTGATCTGGCAAACAGCCTGAGGAGAGAAGGCTATCAGGTCAAACTCACTGCAGAAATTGGAACTAGGGGGTTGGAACGTCTGCATACAGCCACATGAAACAGCTCTCAGTTGCAGGGAGGGAAAAGACCAAAGCCCTGAAAGCAATGGCAGAAGCGGCAGAGAGGTGTTCAAGCTGTTTCTGGTCACGGAGGCAAACAAAGTGAACTTCATAAGGCCTAACTTTCCCTACAAATATGAGAGGGGCATCCGGAGTCATGAACCAGGTGTGGCCGACCCCCCCCCCCCCCCCCCCGAGTGTCAGGAGATAATGGCTGAAGCACTTGCTTGAAGAGGGCTTCTCTGCTGAGGACTCTCTGCTGCCACGCTCTCCACGATTTATTTCTTTTCCTACTGTATCATCTGCAGTGTCTTATAATACGTACCTGACACTTATTTGCCCATGCATTTTCCATCTGCTCTTATTTGTTTCCTTTTTGGTGCCTATAAATAAATAGAAACCAGGTCAGCCACGCCCACAGTAATAATAATAATAATAATAATAATAATAATAATAATAATAATAATAATAATAATTGTCATTAGGATTATGAAACGAAGGAAATGAAGAAATCGAGTCATCTGTGCCGATGCGTTTATCATTTAACATGTTTTGTAATGCCTCGGATCCGTCACTCTTTAGTGATTTCACCTTCTGCATCTTCTGTTTGTAATTTGTTGCATTTTGTCAATGAGCTGTTCAAT
>JADBJO010006514.1:0-5000 GCA_016801955.1 Conus betulinus
TCCGTGTCGAGGAGAATTTGTTCTGCTATTATTTTCATTATCATTGTCCATCGTCCATAATGATAATCATCATCGTCGTTACTATTGTCATTATCTGTAAGTTACCTCTTTCACTATTTTGTGTCAAATGGATGATTATCTCCTTGTGAACTGTTAACAGATTTGACTTTCACAATGGTGAGAGAGCATGGTGAATGCAACCACAGCGACCACTCGGTTGTGTGTGTGTGTGTCCTGTGTGTGTGTGTGTCTGTGTGTGTGTCTGGTGTGTGCGCGCGCGTTGCGCACCGCGCACCCATCTGCGTCGGCTTGAAGACTTGCCAGGGCATTGATTAATGCATTTATCAACTGTTCGTCCGGGTTTTCACTATCAACTTGATATTGCAATGGTACATACTGTAACTCCAGTGCAAGATCCGACACCGACAGTATTACCTCTCACAATATACCTATATTCCCCACAATCATCTTCGTCAGTCCTGACCCCATGAATAGAAATGAATGGTGAGTCAAAGCCCACATCACTCCCCGTGACCTGTGAACCAAGTGTGGAGTCGCTAACAACTGAACTGGCCATATACTGCTTGAAAGCGTTGACCTGACTTTGAGCGGGCCGCAGAAAAGAGCGGAGATAAGCCAGCAGAAAAGCCGTGGAGATTTTTTTGGAGTTTGGATCGCTGAACTATTGACGGGGACTGATATTGGTGTAAAAAACTCGCTGATACAATTCCGTCCCGGAGCTCGTGCCGTGTTGTCGTGATAGATGAGTAACGTGATTGCGGGTGAATAACACACTTACAGGAAAACAGGAGAGAGAGAGGAGAGGAGACGAGAGAGAGGAGAGCAGAGAGAGACTTAACACCACATAACACACACGACACACACACACACAGAGGGAGAGAGAAGAGAGGTAAAAAAGTGTGGTTCGTTGTGGATGTAGTTTGACAGTAACATGTAGAAACGTGATCACCGATTCCTCTATCCCTGAACGTTTACTTCGTTGTTTTACACGTAGATTTAGTTTCAGAACGGAGTGACTGAAGGGGGAAAATGAAGCAAATGTAGAAAGAGAGGGTTAGTTACCGCCAAGGACATAGTTTGTGTCCTTGGTGGTAACTAAACCCCCTTTTTCTCAATTTTACATGTATATTTGTTGACTGAAAGGACGTGAGTGCAAACAGGTGCTCTTTGTTTATATCATGGAGGGGTTCTGTACGTTTGTTTCTAATAAGATAATCTGCTTTGTGAGGTGATTATGTTCTTTACAGTTTTTTTTTTATAGTACTATGGCGCTTCAAGCTCACTTGAAGATTTAAAAAAAAAAAAAAGAACAAAATCGAGCGAAGGAGTTTCTGATATTTAATCATCATTATTGTTGTTGTTATTGCTGTTGTTATTTGAAAATGTTATCTTTATTAGTAACGCTACTCTTCTTGTTGTGATTGTTATTATTACTATTACCTTACAACAAAAGACACACCACCTTCTAGTATCTGATTTTGTGTGCATTATACACATGCAGGTGATAACACTCTAAGAAAACATTCACTTAAATATCTAGAAACGCAGGTCTGTAATCGACGGATTATGGTAACAGAAAAAATTCTCATCGGATATCCTTCTGTGCTACAGCGGTTTAAATGGCACAAGAGATGAAAGCGAAGAGATTGCGAAAGGAATGCTGGGGGGGGGGGGGGGGGGGGGGGGGGGGGGGGGGGGAACAGAAAAAAAAAGCGGGAGGAAGGTGGGTGGGGTGGGTGGTGGGGTGGGTGGAAGGAGTTATAAACAGCCATAAATGTCAAACAAAAATCGACTTTGGAAACGTGCGAACGAGGGGCTTTCAGCCCATGAACACATGGCAGAATGGGGGGGGGGGGGGGGGGGGGGGGTGGGGGTGGGGGAGCCAGGGGGGGGACGTTCACTGAGAGTGACCAACGCTGTGGGGGCTTCCAGCTCATGAACACATGGCATGGGGGGGGGGGGGGGGGGGGGGGGGAGGATGCCGGACGTTCACTGAGAGTGACCAACGCTGTGGGGGCTTCCAGCTCACGTTCACTGAGAGTGACCAAACACTGAGGGGGGGGGGGTGGGGGGGGGGGGGGGGGGGGGGGGGGGGGGGCGAGGTGCCGGACGTTCACTGAGAGTGACCAAACGCTGTGCTTTTTCCCACTCTGTGAGAACCGCTAACACGTAACCTTACATAGCATCGCCTGCCGCTCACCCTCTCCACCTCACCCCTCCGCCCAGGATCCTCCCTGAGGCCAATGGGATCATGGAAACAGGAAACAGGGGAGAAGGGGCGGGCAGGGGGGGGGGGGGGGGGGGGGGGGGGTGGTAGAGAAGGTAGAGAAAGGATGGGGATTAAAAAAAAAAAAAAAAAACCTGGAGCTATAGGCCGAAGGGCAGGGAAGGGTGGGTGACGTGCCAAACCGGGTTGACTTTGGTTGCTCAATCGTGAAATCAATTCACGTCAGGCAACACGCCCGTTGTTTTGATCCGGAATTGGGGTATGTATGGGGTGGGGGGGGGGAGAGACAGTCGTGACTGCTCTTGCTTTTCACTAGTAGTGGTCATTGTTGACTGGCTTTAGAGCTCTCATGGTAATAGCTCAGCTTGCCGTATAGAGTGACAGGGTTGGGGTTGGGACACACACACACACAACACACACACACACACACACACACACACACACACAGAGAGAGAGAGGAGAGAGGAGAGAGAGAGAGAGAGAGAGAGCAGGAGAGAGCATGCGTGAGAATAACATACTTGCATACACACACAACACACACGCACGCACGATACACACACAACACACAACAACACCACACACAACACACACGGAAAACAAGAAACGCTGAAATGTGACCACTCTCTCTTCACCCCCCCCCCTCTCTCTCTCGGTCTCCTCTCATCAAATGTTACTCTCTCTCTCTTCCTCACTCACACTCACTCACTCTCTCTCTCTCTCTCACTCACTCACTCACTCACTCTCTCTCACGCACTCTCTCTCTCTCTCTCTCTCTCTCTCTCTCTCTCTCTCTCTCTCAAGGGACAGGTAGTGAGACGGAGCTTACAGGGAGTGGGGAGTTCCGGTCCGTGGCAGTCTCCCGTGAACTCACCGATCGCTGACCGTTCACCTGGCGAGGTCTGTTCTCTTCTGCCCATGTCGACAGGAAGAAAGCGAGTGGTGCTGGTGGAGAAACGGCAGGGCAGGACAGTCGCCAACGGTGTCCGACGCCTCCCTTACGACCGCTGTCTGTGGCACACCGCTCGTCTCAGCCAGCAGCTGGGGCTCGGGTTCTTGCCATGAATATTGATGGCAAAAATCGATCTGTCACCCAGCCGGTGTGGTGGTCGGTGAGTTAAGATCATGGCGGGCGCTACAGCGCATCTCATCGTGTTTTTCAACTCCATTACGCCGCTGTTTGGCACCACAAGGGGCTATCTATCCAAGAGTTGTGCTGGGTTTGGAAGCATGGGCAGTTGAACATTGCTGCCAGCTTAATTCATGCTCTTCCTCTCTCTCACACCAACAAGGTCGGATTGCGTGTGCAGGGGGTTGAAAGAGGAGGAGTGTTTCCATTGGGAAACGAAAGGGGGTGTGTGGTGGTGGTGGAGAACAGTTTGGACGGGGGGATATGATGGGAGGAGATGGGCGAGAAGGGGAGGGGGAGGGGGGGGGGGATCTGGGCTGGGGGGGGTGTCAACATCAGTACTCATGACCTGATGACGTGTAAATACTGACACCCCTATGAGGACTGCTACTGCAGCAACAGGACGACCTGAATGTAGCTATGCCCAGAGAACTCAAGAGTGAGCGGCGTGGGTGGTAATGGCAACGAGAAAGACAGTTTCAGTTTCAGTTTCATCAAGGAGGCGTCACTGCGCGCGGACTAGTCCCTATACGCTACACCACATCTGCTGAGTTGTGAGACCACACTGCGCATGATTTGAAGCTGATGGATAAATGAAATAACAGCTAAGATGAGAGAATGAAGAAGAGGGTCTCGTGGCTAGACTTTGCAGATGTCTGACCTACGCATTGGCCCAATGCGCTGTGCATCTGTGCAAGTGTGTGTGTGTGTGTGTGTGTGTGTGTGTGTGTGTGTGTGTGTGTGTGTCTGTGTCTGTGCGTGCGCGGGCGCGCGCATGCGGGTGTGTGTGTGTGTGTGTGTGTGTGTGTGTGTGTGGTGTGTGTGTGGTGTGTGTGTGTGTGTGGTGTGGTGTGGTGTGTGTGTGTGTGTGTGTGTGTGTGTGTGTGTGTGAACATACCTGACCATAAATGTGTTTTCATTTATGGTCAGGTATGTCACACACACACACACACACACACACACACACACACACACACACACACACACACACACGAAACCTACCACTATCACCTTACCCATTCTTTGGCAACACAGCTTCCTTTACCAATAATTTCAAAGTGGCGCGGGATTTGTGGTATAGGTCCAACAGATTGTCTCCTTTGTAAACCAGTGGATTCTGCAACCCGATTCCCTTCGAATCTGTACCGCTTCCCCCCCTTCTTTTCTTCCGAGTCTTTTGTCCCTGTTTCTATACACAGTCAACAACGAAACAAAAATATACTGTTCTCAGGATCACTAAAGTTTTGTTTGTTTGTTTGTTTGTTTGTTTTGTTGGCATCAGTTATCGGATCAACGGAGCACCTAAGGCGGTGATTTATTTATTTATTTATTTTTTTACTAAGGCCGAAATCCACCTCTTCATTTTTTGGTGCTTCACACTGTCCTCTTCTTCAGAAAAAAAAGCAAAACAAAAAAACAAAACCAACAAACAAACAAACAAACACTACTAGCTTTTTTTTTCTTTCTTCTTTCTTTCTTTCTTTTTTTTTCTTCTTTTTTTTTTTTCCTCTTCACACCACACATTAGAACACTAACAAACCCATACATTTTGTATCAAACATAAAAAAACACTAAAAGATTGTGTCCATTTGTAAGAGAACATACAGACTACGCATGGTGTGTAAG
>JADBJO010006514.1:10000-37500 GCA_016801955.1 Conus betulinus
ACTAGAACAAATGATTCTGTGTGTACTTCTTCCTTTCTGCATCCTTTCCCCCACCCCCCCCCCCCCCCCCCCCCCCCCCTTGATGCTCCCCCTTCCCCTCCCCCTGTCCTCTCAGTAAGTTGAAGGCCTACAGACTTGAGCGTGTGTGCGAGGAAATACGATCAGGTTTGATCTTAAAACTGTCCGCGACTCCAATATAGAACTGTTATGACACTGTAGACAAGCAAGACGATTAGGTTTTTTATCTTAGAACTGTCCATGACTCGAACATAAAAACTGTCATAACACTGTAGACAGGCAATACGATTAGGTTTTATCTTAGAACTGTCCATGACTCAAAAACATAAAACTGTCATAACATTGTGGACGGGCAATACGATTAGGTTTTATCTTAGAACTGTCCATGACTCCAGCATAGAACTGCTATGACACTGTAGACAGGCACTGCAGCCACGTGGCCGGCTAACACCCGTCAAGAGTCCGTAAGATCTGAGGGTCAAATCCCGGTGTGCGTCATTTCAGACGTCTTCTTCTCCCTGTATCTGCGTTCCTTCACAGCCCTGTTTCCCCAGGTGTGCGTCATTCCAGGTGCGTGTTCTTCCTGACCTTTTTCTCTATCAGGTCCCCAGGATTCTGCAGGTTCAGGTCTTCTCTGTCCTGTGTCCATGTGCCAGAGGTCCTCCATCTCTGAAACACCACAGTCAGTGGTTGGGGGTGGATGGAACCTGTGACTTGATGTGACCTTAACCAGGATCCTTTGCCCGGAGAGAGAGGGTCAGAGCAGATTCTAACAGGAGCGCGCAAGTTTGTTTGTTTGTTTGTTTTTCTAAGCGGGGCTCTTTTTTCCCTTGTCGTTACAAGTGATAGGCAGACACACACGATCGAAAACGGTTAGGGTGTGAAAACTACAGCAAGAAAATGAACGGATAAAAATTGGAGGGGAGAGAGAGAGAGAGAGAGAGAGAGAGAGAGAGAGAGGGAGAGAGAGAGAACTCAAACTCAAACTCAAATAGTTTAATTGCAAAGGCCACGGACCTATCTGTAATGAGGTCAAAAACAAAAGTAAAACACGCACGCGCTAGGCGATTGCACTGAAAATTATGAAAGAAAATACTTAGATAACAAAAAAAATTATGTTCTTCCTGAAATTACTCTGGTCTCTGTGTGTTAACTGATAGCAGTTCTTCTCTTCGTTTTCAGTGCTTTGAAAATGAACATAGCTACCGAGCGAGTTACAATTCTCTTTTCATTTTTGCAGTAAAAGAAGAGAGAGAGAGAGAGAGAGAGAGAGAGAGAGAGAGAGAGAGGGAGGGAGAGAGAGAGGAGAGACAGAGAAAGAGACAGAGAGAGACACAGAGAGAGAGAGACAGAGAGAGAGCGGGGGGGGGGGGGGGGGGGGGGGGGGCAGGAGAGAGAGTGGGGATGGAAAAGAAGGTGGTGTGTGTTTTAGCAATCATAGACACTGATAGGTTTCGGGTGTGAATAATGGAGAACAAAATGCAGTCTCTTTCCTTCATAATACTAATGGCAAAACCACAGTAGGAAACACGCCTTTTCTTTCTTTTTTTTTTTGTTTGTCGAGGGGACGGGGAGTCGGGGGGGACGGGGAGGGGGGGGGGGGGGGGGGGGGGGATGAACGGGGTTTGAAATCCTTGTTAAAACCCTTTCCCCAACACCTGGCCCCTCCTCTCCGCAGCACACATGCCCACCCCTCCTCCTTTCCCCTTCTCCTCCGCAGTCTTAATAGCCCCCTCCCGTCCCCTGCCTCACCTCCCCCGCCCCCCCCCCCCCTCCCGCCCTCAGCTATCCTCCTGCGTCTTAAACCTGCTTTGGTCTGTGTAATATTAGAGCACATCCTTGACAGCCAAGTTCAGCCATGGTCCACTAACCACAACAGTCTGTCTGCGTGTCCACGTGTCTAGGCCGTCATGCGGAACGGCAGGCTGATCGATCCGACAGCAGCGGCATCAGATTCAGCCACACATTCATCGATCACCACGAAGCTCGGGTGAGGGCGGGCGGCGGGAGGAGGGTGTGTGTGTGGGGTGGGAGATCGATTTTAATATCAATGTTCATGGCACATACAAGGCTTTTGTTTCTACTTGTGCTTCTGGACTGTCACAGGCACTGATACCTAGAGATGATGCTGAATTTGTGAACTATGTCTAATGCTTTTGCCTGGTATAGTTCTCTTCTCTGTTTCTTTACAGTAGGCGAAGTGTGTGTGTGTGTGTGTGTGTGTGTGTGTGTGTGTGTGTGTGTGTGTGTGTGGTGTGTGTGTGTGTGTGTGCGTGCGTGTGTCTGTGTGTCTGTGTGTGTGAGAGAGAGAAATGGAGAGAGAGAGAGAGAGAGAGAGAGAGAGAGGGAGAGAGGAAACAGAGAGAGAGAGAGAGAGAGAGAGAAACTGGAGAGAGAGAGAGAGAGAGAGAGAGAAAGGATGCGGGTGGGGACTTTTGAAGCACAGATGTACAAGCATAATTATGACAAATTTGATGGAAGTTCTTTTCGCACGAAACTGTGTTGTGAGGTTGATACAAGGGACATCAGCCTTGTATTTAATCTGTTATTGTTATTTTAATCACGTCCAGATACTGCCTGTTTCAACCCCCTTTCCTGTTATATCAGTTCCTCACCCTTTCCCTGCGGCCTGTTACCGCACAAAATGTCACCACGGCACAAAAATGTCACAACGACATTTTGTGCAGTTATTCATTGCACAAATTGTAACAATTTGCACAATTTGCACAAAAATGTCATAATTGTGACAATTTGTGCTCCTGTATGCCTTTTTTTGAAATCACTGCTGCACAAATTGTCACAATTCTCTCTCTTATCTGTGTGGGTGTGGGTGTGTGTGAGGGTGGTGGGGGGTGGATGGATGGCTGGATATGATTTATGATGTCCACTTTTTTCTTTTTTTTGCGTTTTACAATTTGGCTTGCAATTTATAATTTTCAATTTTATATATATAAAATATACTTTTAGTCTGTATTCACTGCGGCATGTTTACGAGGTGACAGCCCAGACGAGATGAAGGCTATGTACCTGTCTAGCAAGTTTGGAAAATCTAGCTTGAAAGATAAGGAAAATATTGGAGGAAAAAATGAAATGGGTATACAAGGATCAGCGTGACCTTGACCTTGACCTTTGACCTTGATTTTTTGCGAGCAGTATCAGCATACCTTAACTAATGAACAAACAAATTTGAGAAGGCTGTCTTGAATGGTTGAAGAGACATTGCCAAAAATTCTTCGTTTTGGACGACGTGGGACAGACAGACAGACAGAAGACAGACAGACACACACACACACACACACACACACACACACACACACACACACCACACACACACATGACAAAACAGACGCGAACGGACTTAGTCTGCACGCTTTCTTGAAAGCGGTGGACTAACAAGACTGATAGATGTGACATTTTGTGCAAGAGTGAATTTGAAAATGGGGCATAGATGCACAAATTGTCACAACTGCGAGTTGTGACATTTTGTGCAGTCCTTCATAGCACAAAATGTCACCACTGGCACAAAATGTCACAATTGTGACATATAGTGGTGCTTATTGACACTTCTAAAGAATATGTAGACTAGACTTCAAAACAGATTTGAATGGCTTCAATCAAGCCTGAACTAAAGTGTGTAGTTAGTTAGTAAGTGCGTGAAGTGCGTGCGTGCGTGCGTGTGTGTGTGTGTGTGGGTGTGTGTGTGTGTGTGTGTGTGTGTGTGTGTGTGGGTGTGTGAAAAGAGAGAGAGAGAGAGAGAGAGAGAGAGAGAGAGAGAGAGAGTGAGAGAGAGTCCACTGCATAAAAAACCCCAAACCAACCCTACACACCCATCAACTTCAACCCCCACCCCACCCCACCCCACTCCCGTCCTCTCCTCTAATCCCCTATTACCCGTCCCCTGCACTGAGCTAACACGATAATGGCTGACGAAGACAAAGCGCTCAGGAAGCCAACAACAACAACAAAGGTCTGAAAGAAAAAGCTATGATGAAGTTCCCAAGTCTTCCATGATCAACACCGACATAATCCGAACGCAAGGCGTCATCACAACGCGAGGAGTCCTTCGGGTGCTTGACCCATACACCCTCACCCACTCACCATGCACACGCGCCAATCACATTCTGCCTGACCCGTACACCCTCACCCACTCATCATGCACACGCCAATCACATTCTGCCTGACCCGTACACCCTCACCCACATCACCATGCACACGCCAGGCGCATTCTGCCTGACCCGTACACCCTCACCCACTCATCACGCACACGCCAGGCGCATTCTGCCTGACCCGTACACCCTCACCCACTCATCACGCACACGCCAGGCGCATTCTGCCTGACCCGTACACCCTCACCCACTCATCATGCACACGCCAGGCGCATTCTGCCTGACCCGTACACCCTCACCCACTCATCACGCACACGCCAGGCGCATTCTGCCTGACCCATACACCCTCACCCACTCATCACGCACACGCCACGCCAGGCGCATTCTGCCTGACCCATACACCCTCACCCACTCATCACGCACACGCCAGGCGCATTCTGCCTGACCCATACACCCTCATCCTCTCATCATGCACACGCCAGGCGCATTCTGCCTGACCCATACACCCTCATCCTCTCATCATGCACACGCCAGGCGCATTCTGCCTGACCCATACACCCTCACCCACTCCTCATGCACACGCCAGGCGCATTCTGCCTGACCCATACACCTTCACCCACTCCTCATGCACACGCCAGGCGCATTCTGCCTGACCCATACACTTCACCCACTCCTCATGCACACGCCAGGCGCATTCTGCCTGACCCTACACCCTCACCCACTCACCATGCAAACACAAGGCGCATTCTTTCACCGATTTACCCAGCCTTGTTTACGACAGGAGGACTCACCATGAGGTCGAACATGATAAGGAGATGGGTGAGGAAGACGTAAACTCTGAAGAAAGCGACGCGTGTTCTTTGGAATCGTGCTGAGGTCAAAGTTGATGGTTTGAAGTGTTTCATAAATTCTTTGGTAGTTTGCACTGGCTTGGAACATGGCACGAGCACTGAAAGTTTCAGTTTCAGTTTCATGAAGGAGGCGTCACTTGCGTGCGGACTAGTCCATATACGCTACACTACATCCGCTAAGTTTTGAGACCACACTGCTCATGATTTTAAGCTGATGGATAAATGAATCAACTAGGAAACTAAGATGAGAGAATTGAAGAAGATTGTCTCGTGGCTACGACTTAGCAAATGTCTCACCTACGCTTTAGCCCAATGCTCTGATCAGACCTTGAGTGCCTACCTAACATTGTTTTTTTTGTGCGCGCGAGGGTGTTTTAATTTTATTGTTGTATTCATTTCATTTTATTTCATTTTGTTTTATTTATTTATTTATTTATTTTATTTATTTATTTATTTATTTATCTTTTGGGGGAGGGGAGGGGGGTATGTGTAAAAAATCGTTACTGCGGGAGGTTAGGAGGAAGATGTGCACGTGGCATGACTTCTTCTTCTCCTGCTTGGAACGTAGTTTGGTCCAGTTTTGGAAAGCGACAATGAGGAAAAAGACACCAGAAGGGCAAAGCTGCCAGAAACAGATAAGAAAAGGAAAAGCTACCACAGGAAAGAAACAAAGAGGACTAATTTAAAAAAAAAAAAAGATAGAGAATTGTCGGGTCGGGGAAACGACGAAGATGCAAAACTATCAGAAAAAAAAAACAACAACGAGGCAAAAACTACAACAACGAGACAAGCTATCAGAAAAAAAAGACAACAACGAGGCAAAACTATCAGAAAAAGGACAACAATGAGGCAAAACTATCAGAAAAAGGACAACAGTGAGGCAAAAATATCAGAAAAAGGACACCAGTGAGGCAAAACTATCAGAAAAAGGACAACACGAGGCAAAACTATCAGAAAAAGGACAACAGTGAGGCAAACTATCAGAAAAAAGACAACAGTGAGGCAAAACTATCCGAAAAAAAGGACAACAGTGAGGCAAAACTATCAGAAAAAGGACAACAGTGAGGCAAAACTATCAGAAAAAAAGGACAAACAACGAGGCAAAACTATCAGAAAAAGGACAACAATGAGGCAAAACTATCAGAAAAAGGACAACAATGAGGCAAAAAAAACTATCAGAAAAAGGACAACAGTGAGGCAAAACTATCAGAAAAAGGACAACACAATGAGGCAAAACTATCAGAAAAAGGACAACAGTGAGGCAAAAGTGCAGCAATATCAGAAAAAGGACACCAGTGAGGCAAAACTATCAGAAAAAGGACAACAACGAGGCAAAACTATCAGAAAAAGGACAACAGTGAGGCAAAACTATCAGAAAAAAAGACAACAGTGAGGCAAAACTATCCGAAAAAAGGACAACAGTGAGGGCAAAACTATCAGAAAAAGGACAACAGTGAGGCAAAACTATCAGAAAAAGGACAACAATGAGGCAAAACTATCAGAAAAAAAGGACAACAATGAGGCAAAACTATCAGAAAAAGGACAACAATGAGGCAAAACTATCAGAAAAAAGGACAACAATGAGGGCAAAACTATCAGAAAAAGGACAACAGTGAGGCAAAACAATCAGAAAAAGGACAACAGTGAGGCAAAACTATCAGAAAAAAGGACAACAACGCAAAACTATCAGAAAAAAAAGAAACAATGAGGCAAAACTATCAGGAAAAAGAAAGAACAATGAGGCAAAACTATCAGGAAAAAAAATGAAACAAAACTATCAGGCAAAAAATCAGGAAAAAGAAACAACGAGGCAAAACTATCAGAAAAAAAAAGACAACAATGAGGGCAAAACTATCAGAAAAAAGAATGAGGCAAAACTATCAGGAAAAAAGACAACAACGAGGCAAAAACTATCAGAAAAAGACAACAATGAGGCCAAAACTATCAGAAAAAAAAGACAACAACGAGGCAAAACTATCAGAAAAAAAGACAACAACGAGGCAAAACTATCAGAAAAAAAGACAACAATGAGGCAAAAACTATCAGAAAAAAAAGACAACAACGAGGCAAAACTATCAGAAAAAAAAGAACGAGGCAAAACTATCAGAAAAAAAGACAACAATGATGCAAAACTATCAGAAAAAAAGACAACAACGAGGCAAAACTATCAAAAAAAAAGACAACAATGAGGCAAAACTATCAGAAAAAAGACAACAACGAGGCAAAAACTATCAGAAAAAAAGACAACAATGAGGCAAAACTATCAGAAAAAAGACAACAATGAGGCAAAACTATCAGAAAAAAAAGTCAACAGCGAGGCAAAAACTATCAGAAAAAAAAGACAACAGCGAGCAAAAACTATCAGAAAAAAGAACGAGGCAAAACTATCAGAAAGCAAAAAAAAAGAAAACAACGAGGCAAAACTATCAGAAAAAAAAGACAACAACGAGGCAAAACTATCAAAAAAAGAACGAGGCAAAACTATCAGAAAAAAAAGACAACAACGAGGCAAAACTATCAGAAAAAAAAAGACAACAATGAGGCAAAACTATCAAAAAAAAAAAAAAAAAAAAAGACAACAACGAGGCAAAACTATCAGAAAAAGGACAACAAAGAGACAAAATCATCAAAGAAAGAACAACAGAGGCAAAACTGTGAGAAAGAAATAACAAAGAGACAAATCTATCAGCAAAAAGGACAACAAAGACAGCAAAGTATCAGAAAGAAAACAACAACACAACCCCATTCCATATTTTCTGAATCTGCCGTTTCCGCAAAAATTGATTCGCCGGCTCGTCGTGTTTTTTAGTTGGTCTTTTAAGCTGTCTCTAATAGACTGTCACATAACTTCCACTGGTTCTTTACTCCCAAGGAGCAGTTCTGTGGCTCGGGCTCTTCATTCTTAATACCAACGATTATACTGTATCTATAAATACTTCTTTTACGAAGCAGTCATCGTGGATCTTTCTCATACGGATAATGATTGTTCCCAAGGGTTCAGGGACTTAAACAGATCGCAGCGTGAGTGAAAAAACATGCCCAATACAGACCACAGCGTTAGTGAAAACAAGCCCAATACAGATCAACACCGTTAGTAAAAACACGCCCAATACGGATTACAGCGTTAGTGAAAACATGCCCAATAAAGATCACAGCGTTAGTGAAAATATGCCCAATACAGATCACAGCGTCAGTGAAAACAAGCCCCATACAGATCATAGCATTAGTGAAAACATGCCCAATACAGATCACAGCGTTAGTGAAAACATGTCCAGTACAGATCAACACCGTTAGTGAAAGCATGCCCCATACAGATCATAGCGTTAGTGAAAACATGCCCAATGCAGATCATAGTGTTAGTGAAAACATGCCAAAAGAACAGATCAACACCGTTAGTGAAAAACACGCCCAATACAGATCGAAGCGTTAGTGAAAACATGCCCAATACAGATCGAAGCGTTAGTGAAAACATGCCCAGTACACATCACACAGCGTTAGTGAAAACATGTCCAGTACAAAGGAGCGTACGAAAACAGGGCGTTGTTGTGTTATTTCGTACACTATACAGTGTAGACAAGTAACTCTTCGACAAACATGTCTTTTATTGACGCTACAAACAACATATGCAAAAGCGCACAAAACCAAATTTATAGATCGCCATTCCTTAAAAACTCTCTCTCTCTCTCTCTCTCTCTCTCTCTCTCTCTCTCTCTCTCTCTCTCTCTCTCAAATGAAAAGAGAATTGTAATTTGCTCTGTAGCTATGGTTCATTTTCAAAGCATTAAAACGAAGAGAGGAACTGTTATCAGTTAATACACAAATGCCAGAGTAATTTCAGGAAGAATATACATTTTTGTCCGGCAAGTATTTTCCTTCACAATCTTCAGTATATGCACTGAGCGCGTGTGTGCTCTACTTTTGTTCTTTACCTCATTGCAGATATGTCGGTGGCCTTTGCAATTAAACTATTTAAGTTTGAGTTTGAGTTTGAGTCTCTCTCTCTCTCTCTCTCTCTCTCTCTCTCTCTCTCTCTCTCTCTCTCTCTCTCTCTCTGTGCGTGCGTGCATGCGTGTGTGCGTGTGTGCGTGTGTGCGTGCGTATGTGTCTGTCTGTGTATATATCTATGTCTATGTATTTCAACAGATACTTTCACTCATCGACTTCTCTTAATTGCTCCGTACATTCTACCCGTATTACAAACACGATGTGTCGATTTTGAATGTAAAAAGTTAAGACGGCATATCCTCCCAAATCTCCATTCACACATTACTCTGGAAGCCAGATGTCCATTCGCTAGCTCCGCATCACTACTGGCCACTAACGGCCGGGAAGGACATGGCACCTCACAGTGTCTGTGCTCTAGCGGCTGCTGTTCCGAACCGCTGCATTATCGACCCCCCACCATATAGAGACAATGGGACAGCGGCTTCGGAGTTAGCAAGACTGCGCATTGATGTGTGTGTGTGTGTGTGTGTGTGTGTGTGTGTGTGTGTGTGTGTGTGTGTGTGTGTGTGTGTGTGTGTGTGTGTGTGAGAGAGAGAGAGAGAGAGAGAGATTCATCACACTGGATTGTGTTACTGGTTCGTTTGAATATTAATGTAAATGTCGGGTCTGATGTATAACACCTTGGGCTGTAAATCAAATCTATGGACTGTGATAGTAACTACCGGAGAGAGAGAGAGAGAGAGAGAGAGAGAGGGAGAGAGAGAGAGAGAGAGAGAGAGAGAGAGAGAGAGAGAGAGAGAGAGAGGCAAACAGACAGACAGACAGACAGACAGACAGACAGGTAAACAGACAGACAGACGGACAGATTTTTTATTGTCCGTATAGCAATGCAGCTTACACGCACGCACACATACACGGACGCATACAGACATTGTCTTCTCTCTCTTTTCTCTCTCTCTCTACACACACACACACACACACACACACACACACACACACACACACACACACACACACAGAGACTTATACACACACACGCACGTACACACGCATGTATGCACGCACTGACGTACGCACGCAGGCATACACACACACACACACACACACACACACACACACACACACACACACACACACACACACACACACTTCAATTCAATTCAATCAATTCAAATTTAATCCTTTGACCCCTGTTGGGCATGGAGGATACAAATGTAACAAAGAGAAATACGAAACTCACTCAGAACAATGTGTGAACATAGTTGCGATATGTACACACACACACACACACACACACACACACACACACACACACACACACACACACACACACGTGCGCGCGCGCGCGCGCATGACTGCACCTTTCCCTAGCCGCTTCTCCTTCCCCTCCCCCACACAAACTTGTGCATGCACATGTCGTTCACGCTTTGTTTTTGATCGTTACCCGTACAATTGTTTTGTATTGTTCTGTACTGTGCCTTACAGTATCATACAGTTTGGCATTATACATCCTCAACGACACAACAGGTTTTTTTTTTCTTCTGTGGGACATTCTGTCCGCTGGTCAGTGAGAACCCGTTACCTACGTCGCTCTGATGGCTTTGTTCACCTGTTAAAAGTGGATTCATAGATATGTAGTGTGTGGGGACTACATATCTACGGTGGATTGTTCGACAAATCTGTGCCGGAAACGATGTCGTCTTGTCGTGGGGATCATTTACGAGCGAAAACCATCCTGCAAACAGGGCTTCGGTTTTATCATTTAAAGGACAATACTGACAGCCAGACCAGCACTTCAAATCCAGAAGACCCAGAGGAATAAGGACGTTAGAAGTTTCAGACCATCGGACTTAGTTGCACAGTGAGGCGACGGTAGACGGAAATCTAAACAAATTTGAAAAAATTACTGATAAAGCTCCCTACCCCACCCCCCAGTCCCACCCCCCCACCCCCAAAAAAAAAATCTTGACAAACGAATCACAAGACAAAATACGACGCGCTTCGACCTCCCAAGTCCTCCCCAGCAAGACACACAACACTCAGGACAACGAAAATGAACAAGCAATTACTTATCTTCATCCAGTTCGGAGCAAGATGGGCGTTGTCGAATCAAGTGATTGCTCGTTCAGTTTCGTTGTACTGAGTGTTATGTGTCTTGCCTTAGGAGGACCTGGGAGGTCGAAGCGCGTCGTGGTTTGTCTTGTGATTCGTTTGTCGACGGTTTTTTTTTTTTTTTTGAGGGGGGGAGCTATCAATAATTTTTCAAATTTCTTTAGATCAATCAGTTTTTCCCCTCATGGTGCCTTACCCACTTCACCAGCCCTGGATCATCCTGATTCTGCATTTGGTTCTGTTACTGGTTATTATCCAGATTCCGATCACACTTCGGGTTTTATATCTAGTTTTTCCCGTCTTCTTCTTCTGGTAATATCCTATTCATCATTCTGCTTCTGTTTCTAGTCATACCTCTGGGAACATCCTAGTTATTATCCTGATTCTACTTCTGGTTTATGTCCCTGCTATTATCCTGACTCTATGTGCGGTTATATTCTACGTATCATCCTGATTCTTCTTCTGGTTGTATCCTGGGTATAATCCTGAATCTAATTCTGGTTACATCTTAGGTATTACATTGATTCCACTTCTGGTTACGTCCTAATCATTCTGCTGATCCCATGTCTGCTGATAGCCAAGTGATTAAGGTTCTGCTTTTGGTTATTGGCTACAGCCTAGCTAATCTCTTCTTTTTAGTTTGGTTGTATCCCAGATTTTTTTTTTTACCCAAAGTCTGCTTTTTATCCTGGTTCTACTTCTGGTTATTTCTGTTTTTTTTTTCCCTCACTCTACTTCTTGATATATCCTACTAATGAATCTGGATCTACTGGCAATATCTTCTTTTTTATGCTGTTTCTACTTCATGTAATATCCCAGTTATTATTATATATCAGATATTACCCTGATTCTGCTTCCAGATACATTGTTCTTATCATCCTGATGCTCTATCTTGTTGTATCCTACATATCATCGTGATAATATAAAGTAGTTATCCTGACCATTCTCTGGGTTATATCCTGGTTATTGTCCTGGGTCTGTTTCTGATTTTATTCCAGTTATCCTGATTCTACCTCTGGTTATATTCCTTGCTACTATCCTGATATACTGTTGGTTACATTCTAGTAATGATCCTGATTCCACTCATATCCTAGTTATCATTTTGAAACTGATTGTATTCCAATCATCATTCTGATAATGCTTTGGCTTACTTCCTAGTTATTATCCTCATTCTGCTTCTGGCTATGTCCTACTTACGATTGCGATTCTGCTGCTGATTGTATCTCAAATATATCTCATCCATACTCTGCTTCCTTTGCCACGATTCCAGAAACAGTTGCTAAGGTGCAGAGGACTGTGTGTTGCTTTTATTGACTTTTGTTTTTTGCAAGGCATTCGATTCTTGTAAGGCAATTGATTCAGTGTGCAGAAATAAAATCTGAGTCGGGCACGAATGGTAAGAACCTTAAAGCACTGAAAAGCATGTACAAGGTTGCTAAAGCAAGAGCACGAATGGGTGCAGACCTAACAAATGAGTTCTCTGCCCGCAGGTATTGAGACAAGGAGATGTGTGCTCTCCCGTGCTTTTTTCTCTCTCTCTTTGTTGATAAACTCGCTCGGGATATTGCCCCTTTTGGTCGGCATTGTATCCAGCTTTCACTTGAACTATTTAAATTGTTCATTTTGTCATTTATTGACAATATTGTACTTTTCCCCCTTTTTTCCGACGCCAGTTTAGGGTTTAATAATACGACTGAATATTCTCTGTGATAACGCTAAGCATATGGATCTGACTGTGAATGTGGCTGAATCTAATGTTTTCGTAATAGCGTAAGTCGATAGACCGAGATGATCCTTTAATGGACAAGAATCAAATGATGATTCTAATCTGTACAGATATTCAGGTATTTTTGTCCATGATAGACTGTCGTTTAAAACACGCACTTAAAGAATTAGCTGAGCGATTAAGCAAGGGAGTGTTAAAACATTTTGAAACTATTGTGGATATTTGCTGAGCCATCGCCAGATACGTTTTTCAAACGTGTTAATTGTCAGATACAGCCCGTTCTGATGAACGGATCAGCAACTAAGGGACTCGATGGTGGCAGGAATGTATTGAAAAAAAGTTCACTTATCTATACTGAAGCGTTTTTTCTTGGTGAAAGTACATGAAACCCCAGGCATCTCGTTTATGGCGAAACAGAAAAGCTTCCCACTATATGTCATAGGCTGTGATATGTTATTACGCTTGCAAAGACAAAACTGCAGAATGTGGGATTGGAAGGTTAAAACAAGAAAGACACGTGTTGTGCCAATTTGGCATTGGTATTGTTTAGAAGTTACAGGAGACAGGAAATAGAATAGTGTACATTTTACATTCAAGACACGTTTCATTGACTGTTTTAAACAAGCCTTGAATTCTGCCATTCTGAATGATTTTCCCTATCATGCTTTTACTTTTTTTTTTATACGTGAAAGAGACTATCTTGGTTATTTCTTTAAGGTTTGGAATAAACACTGAGAAAACAGTTAGCTAAATCTATGTTTGGAATGTCTTATGTACATTTTCTAGAGTTTAGATCTGACCGAAGGATGATTAAAAACTGCCCCTTTTGTGAGAATATAACAGATGGAATGCATTTCATGCTGCTTGGTCCAAATTATAGAATTACTTAAGAAGAGATGTGATACCTCTGTATACATGAGGAAGTTTTTCCTTTTTCGGATTTGTGCTGCTGGTGACAAATTCGAATACATTTATGGCAAACAATCTAGCAAAAATTAGGATATAAAACGCTCTATTTTCTAATGAAAAATAGACAACGATTAGTTCCAAAGCAGTTTATAAGCAGCTAGAAAATTTAAACGAGACTTACCTGGAATGGGAGGTTTGACTGAAATTATTTAGAGTTTAGTGATGAGATAGAATAGTCACTTGAAATGTGCACCTGAGATGTGCACGTGTATGTGCGCAGGTAAAAATACGTAGTCCAAGCCACCCTGTGGGAGTATGAGTGACAGAGGGAATGGAGAACGTACACAGGGAAATGAACGCAAGAAATTCAAAATCATGAGACTGCCATAATTTTAGTTTTTTCGACTGACATTGTTTATATTGGTTGTTATAAAGTCTATTTTTTATTGTGATAGGCCTGCAGCCTATGCACATTTAATCACGGCAATAATTACCCCCATTTCATTCGTTTTTTTTCACTTGTTAACCACCTCGACGTAACACATTTCACTTCTGAGTCCTGAGAGAGAGAGAGAGAGAGAGAGAGAGAGAGAGAGAGAGAGAGAGAGAGAGAGAGAGAGAGAGAGAGAGAGAGAGAGGATGTGTGTGTGTGCGTGTGTGTATGTGTGTTGTGTGTCTATGGTGCGTGCGTGCGCTGTGTGCTGTGTGTGTGTGTGTGTGTGTGTGTGTGTGTGTGTGTGTGTGTGTGTGTGTGTGTGTGTGTGTGCGTGCGCTGTGTGTGTGTGTGTGTGTGTGTGTGTGTGTGTGTGTGTGTGTGTGTGTGTGTGTGCGCGCGCGCGCGCGCGCGTGCTCGTGCTTATGCCATGCGCAGGGAGTAAAAATGCGGGAGGGAGGTGGAGGAAGGGGGAAGAATGGAGGTGAATGGAAATGGGGTAAGAAGGCAGGAGTATAAGTGGTGGTGCAAAAAACACAGCATCTCCGGGTACACATGAACCCGTGGATGGCAAGAAGACACCGAACGTTTCACGAAAAAGGCAGGCAACATGACACCGAACGTTTCCCCTACTCTAAGAGCCACATACAGGAGATTAGCTTCGACACTGACTTTTTTTTTTTTTTTTTGGTGTGTGTGAAGCCCCCGCCTTCTCACGTGGGAGGTAAAAGGTCATTAACTTGGAGGTGAAAAGACTTTTTCGGCTTAACTTTCAGAGAGAGAGAGAGAGAGAGAGAGAGAGAGAGAGAGAGAGAGAGAGAGAGAGAGAGAGAGAGAGAGATCGGAGAGAGAGAGAGACAGACAGACAGACAGAGAGAGGACTGGATAATGTTTCCCCCCAACAAGATTGTCCCCACATGAAAATATTCAGTGCCTGTATCAACGTACTGTTCATCACTCTCCTCACAACGTACTGTCATCACTGTCCTCACAACGTACTGTCCGTCATTGTCCTCACAACGTACTGTCATCACTGTCCTCACAACGTACTGTCCATGACTGTCCTCACAACGTACTGTCATCACTCTCCTCACAACGTACTGTCCGTCATTGTCCTCACAACGTACTGTCCTCACAACGTACTGTCCTCACTGTCCTCACAACGTACTGTCCTCACTGTCCTCACAACGTACTGCCATCACTCTCCTCACAACGTACTGTCCGTCACTGTCCTCACAACGTACTGTCCGTCACTGTCCTCACAACGTACTGTCCGTCACTGTCCTCACACAACGTACTGTCTTCACTCTCCTCACAACGTACTGTCCGTCACTCTCCTCACAACGTACTGTCTTCACTCTCCTCACAACGCACTGTCCGTCATTGTCCTCACAACGTACTGTCCTCACAACGTACTGTACTCACTGTCCTCACAACGTACTGCCATCACTCTCCTCACAACGTACTGTCCGTCACTGTCCTCACACAACGTACTGTCCGTCACTGTCCTCACAACGTACTGTCCGTCACTGTCCTCACAACGTACTGTCTTCACTCTCCTCACAACGTACTGTCCGTCACTCTCCTCACAACGTACTGTCTTCACTCTCCTCACAACGTACTGTCCGTCATTGTCCTCACAACGTACTGTCTGTCACTCTCCTCACAACGTACTGTCTTCACTCTCCTCACAACGTACTGTCCGTCACTGTCCTCACAACGTACTGACCGTCATTCTCCTCACAACGTACTGTCTTCACTCTCCTCACAACGTACTGTCTGTCACTGTCCTCACAACGTTCTGTCCGTCATTCTCCTCACAACGTACTGTCCGTCACTGTCCTCACAACGTACTGTCCGTCATTGTCCTCATGACGTACTGTCTTCACTCTCCTCACAACGTACTGTCCGTCATTGTCCTCACAACGTACTGTCTGTCACTGTCCTCACAACGCACTGTCTGTCATTGTCCTCACAACGTACTGTCTTCACTCTCCTCACAACGTACTGTCCGTCATTGTCCTTACGACGTACTGTCCGTCATTGTCCTTACGACGTACTGTCATCACTGTCCTCACAACGTACTGTCATCACTCTTCTCACAACGTACTGTCCATCACTGTCCTCACAACGTACTGTCCGTCACTCTCCTCACAACGTACTGTCTGTCACTCTCCTCACAACGTACTGTCATCATTCTCCTCACAACGTACTGTCCGTCATTGTCCTCACAACGTACTGTCATCACTGTCCTCACAACGTACTGTCCTCACTGTCCTCACAACGTACTGTCTGTCACTCTCCTCACAACGTACTGTCTGTCACTCTCCTCACAACGTACTGTCTTCACTCTCCTCACAACGTACTGTCCGTCACTGTCCTCACAATGTACTGTCCATGACTGTCCTCACAACGTACTGTCCGTCACTGTCCTCACAACGTACTGTCTGTCACTGTCCTCACAACGTACTGTTCATCACTGTCCTCACAACGTACTGTCCGTCATTGTCCTCACAACGTACTGTTCATCACTCTTCTCACAACGTACTGTCCTCACTGCCCTCACAACGTACTGTCCTCACTGTCCTCACAACGTACTGTCCGTCACTGTCCTCACAACGTACTGTCCTCACAACGTACTGTCCGTCACTGTCCTCACAACGTACTGTCCATCACTGTCCTCACAACGTACTGTCCTCACAACGTACTGTCCTCACTGTCCTCACAACCTACTGTCAATCACTGTCCTCACATGGGTTTCTCCTACCGGACAAAAATCTGTTTCCAGTGACATGACCAGTTCTAAGCTCCTTTCATCCCGTCAGTGGTCAGGTTGTTGGTCAGTCAGCACATCCTGCACCTAACTATTGACGGTGGTAATGAAGAGTGGCTCCAGCTTAATGGGGTCACCGGTCTTCAGTACATTGGCATCTCACATTCACTCCACACTAGCATCCGTGAAAACCACAGTTCAATGGAAGGGATCGAGACACAGTAAACACGTTCCCAGAATGGTCTTCACATTGAGCTAATCTTGAGTGGGAGGGACTTAACTGACTGAACAACGTTCCTATGAAGATGACAACAGTAATGACGATGACGGCTGTTGGAGCAGACGATGGACGTGATAAAGTATGATCAGGATGATTACAATGACCATGATTATTGGTATGGTGACGACAGCAATGACGAGAAAATGCAAACTACTTTTTTTTTTTAGGATGCATCGACGACGATGACGATTTTCTTGATTGCTACTGCTACTACTATTATTTCTACTGCCGCTGCTGCTGCTGCTGCTGTTGCTGCTGCTGCTGCTGCTGCTATTACTACTACCAGTCATCATCATCATCATCATCATCATCATCATAACAATAATAAATATAACACCAACACCACCACCACCACCAACAACAGCAACAACAATGATAATGATAATATTAAGAAGAAGAAGAAGAAGAAGAAGAAGAAGAAGAAGAAGAAGAAGAAGAAGAAGGTGGCTACTGCAACAACTGACCGTTATATTCATGCAACACACACACACACACACACACACACACACACACACACACACACACACACACACACACACACACACACACACACACACTGTCCGCGCACTTTTAGCACATATCCTCATGAACCCCCCCTCCCCTATCTCTCTCTAAGCTGGTTCTCTACATCTGCAGCCCTTCTTTTCCCACCCCAATCCCATCTTCGACACACAAAATGGGCACCTGCGATAGAAATTAGTGACATTAATGGCAGATCATGGAGAAAATTGGAGCTGCTGCTGCTGTTGCTGCTGCTGCTGCTGCTGCTGCTGCTGCTGCTATTACTACTACCAATCATCATCATCATCATCATCATCATCATCATCATCATAACAATAATAAAAATAACACCACCACCACCACCAACAACAACAACAGCAACAACAATGATAATGATAATATTAAGAAGAAGAAGAAGAAGAAGAAGAAGAAAGAAGAAGAAGGTGGCTACTGCAACAACTGACCGTTATATTCACGCAACACACACACACACACACACACACACACACACACACACTGTCCGCGCACTTTTAGCACATATCCTCATGACCCCCTCCCCTATCTCTCTCTAAGCTGGTTCTCTACATCTGCAGCCCTTCTTTTCCCACCCCAATCCCATCTTCGACACACACAAAATGGCACCTGCGATAGAAATTAGTGACATTAATGGCAGATCATGGAGAAAATTGGAGTTCAGAGCTCAGATTCGTCATTCTCTCCACGAACACTTCCATATCAGAAACGACAGGTAAAACGCCCTACAGCTTGTTAGAGGACTTGTTCCAAGGACATCCTATGCTGCAATGGAAATGCTAGAACAAGAGATGCTTCATGCAGAACCTTTGCCAGATGATGGGACAGATGATCAGAATGTACCAACGCAGGGCTAGTTTTCGTTGCACCAGCCCGAGCGAACGGAAGAGGTGGTGTTTGGCACTACATCCAGACTGCTTTGATACAAGACATCCCCTCACTGGTCCAGATTTCGCCCGCGCAGGACCAGTCTCCATCTGTACTGAAGCTGTCTCCGTCACGGCAGAAGCATGTGACATCACTACACTAGCAGCCTCAGTCAGCACTGAAGCAGTCTGTGGTTGGACAACAAACTGCAGGAGCTCGTCCAGCCAACGTCGATGCAGTTTGCAACTCAGGCTTCTTTTTATGTATCGGGCAAGATCTTCTTTCTGATCCCCTCCTCTGTCCCTAACATTCAGCTGCCTAGAATTCTTAAAGGGGAAATCTTCATCTCATGCTCTTTCAATAGTTGTCAGGCGTAGTCGTCACTCAGATACTGAACAGTCCTCCACGTTAGACGGTTGCAGTTAAAGCAGAAACATGTAGTAAATATGAGATCATCATTTCTCGGCGAAAAGGGTCATTATGCACATACTGTTTCGTCATCACAGCGATCCCAAAAAAAAACTGAGATGATGGCTTTGAAAAAAATATGCTTGTGATGGAGATCAGAAAAGGAATCTGCTGTAAGCTGACAGACAGCTGAGAACAGCAATGCCATCATCTGGGAAAAGTTAGGGCTCATTAAGTTGTATGGTGGAGTATCATTCTGGCGAGAATGCGCAAGAAAGAATGGTCTGCATTTGGAAAGATAACACTTCATGCCGATTTTCCAACATGAATATCATGATGGGAATAAATAAAAGCGTGTCGGGGTCGGGACGGAGGTCTTAATGATTCTTTAATAAATCCTAAGCTCTTTGAGGTGAGTGCCAGAGACACTTCTGGGAATCAGAATCTGTGTGTGTGTGTGTGTGTGTGTTGTGTGTGTGTGTGTGTGTGTGTGTGTGTGTGTGTGTGTGTGACAGTCTCTCTGTCTGTCTGTCTCTCTCTCTAAAACTATTTCTCTCAAACTCTCTGTCTCTCTCTCTTTCTCTCCCCCACCCCCTTAGTCTCTTCCCCCACCCCCAGATTCTCTTTCTGTGTCTGTCAATCTACATCCCTCCCCTCCCTCTCTCTCTCCCTTTCTCTCTCTCGCTCAAACTGTCTCTTAAACTCTCTCTCTCTCTCTCTCTCTCTCTCTCTCTCTCTCTCTCTCTCTCTCTCTCTCTCTCTCCCCCCTCCCTTAGTCTCTCTCTCCTCCCCCCCCCTAAGACTTTCTTTCTATGCTTATCAGTCCCTCCCCTCCCTCCCTCCCTCCCCCCCCCCCCCCCCCCCCCCCCCCCCCTCCAATGTATATCTTTTCAAGTGCCTGTACGGCTGAAATCTGACCGTGGGATGTTCTCTGTGAGTGCGTGCGAAACGATAAAATGTAACGGTTTGTATCCCCTTTCTTCTCTTTCCCTCTTCCACCCCCCTCCCCCAACCCCCTCCCCCCTCCCTGACAAGTAACGCTTTTTTCTACTACGAGAACTACTACGACTTCTCAATGGCCGGGGAAACAAAGAGGTGTCGGCTTACATTGTATTCTTCAGGTGAAAGGAAGCCAAAGAAGAAACATGCCCGGAATGTAACGGGTTTCTGACAGCGATACGTTTCGTAGTATTTTGTGGAGGTGATTCTACCGTGATTAATGGTATGTGGAGAGAAAGGGGAGCGCGCGCGCGCGTGCTCAGAGAGAGAGAGGGAGAGAGAAGAGAGAGAAGAGAGAGAGAGAGAGAGAGAGAGAGAGAGAGAGAGAGAGAGAGAGAGAGAAGGGAATTGAGGAAATTGAGGGAAGATGGATTTAGATGGGTGGCTGAAGAAATGAAAAAAAGACAATATTACAAAGAAAGAAATGGCAATATGAACGACTGAAATTTGATGATCCAAGGAGGCTACTGTCTGGCCGGAATTATTTCTTACAATGTGCCCCAGACTCCAACATTAGAATACATCTCAGCACTCACTAGCGTATCAACATACATACATTATCCAGGAACAAGAACACTCTCCTAATAATTTCCGCAAAACTACCATCAACATGACCAGACTGACTCGATCAAAAAGTCTAGGCAGCCGCTCAACAACGACACCAAGGCAAGCAAAAGAAAACGGCGCTCAGAAAGGTGACAGCAAAGAATGCCTCCTCAAAGATGCCCTGAATCGATCAGCACAGAAAGCCGCTCAGCGTGAACGTCAAGGGGATGGAGGAGAAGAAACCAGCACGACAGAAGACACCCCCATATCTGTCGCAGTGAGTCTGGTAAAAGATATGAAAAACATGATCGAGTCTCTTACAAAACGAATAGCATCTCTCGAAAATACTGTACTCAAGCAGAATGAGATGATTGCGAGCATGGTCAGATCTAACATTTCCGTAACAATAACAGACAGCCATACCCAAACAGACAATCTGACCTCTCACACTCTTCAGTCGTATGCTGACGTTGTAAAATCATGCCCACCTGCTGCATCACACCCCAAGAAACCTTCACTATCAACGCCAGAGGGTAGGAGGGTGAAAACAAATCAAAAAATCAAAAAAAAGAAGAAAGTCGAGAACCCAGATAAAATGACGTCAGACTATCATGACGCAAAAGATCAGACAGGAAAAAACACAGCACTCAGTCAGTTCCAAACAAGAACAGAAACAAAGACTTCCCGAACGTCGTAAATTCTTCATGATTCTGTGTATAAGGGAGTGAATGGGAACAGACTGGGCCTTTCTTATGGTTTTTGAGGCAAGACAAGCCGAGTATTCACATCAGAAGACCTTACTTTGGCGCTTCTTCAGTCAAATCTTTACACTGACGAAAAACCACCAGATGCAGTAGTTATCCACTGTGGGGTAAACGACCTACAGAAAAAAAAGACCCAAGACATGTCAGCAAAGAGTTTACTTCCATTATCAAAGACTTTGCCACCAGCCATCCCAAAGTGAAGGTTGTGGTTAGTAAAGTTGCTCCAGTCAAAGATCCCAAACTGGAAATTAAGCGAGAGGTTTTCAATGCTCTAACAACCTCAGATCTGTTTGGAATCAAGAATGTGTCTTTTGTTTCTCATAACAACCTACCAACCAACAACTGGGCACTCAGAGACAACCTCCATCCTACACCTAGAGGGTCAAGTGTTCTGGCAAGAAATGTTGGAAGGCACGTTCGAAAATTCTTCTGGGAGAAGCCGAGGAAGACAGTGAGATTGTCTAACCAGCGACAGCCGGAAAATATCAACCTTACAGAGGACACCAGCCCCTCCCTGGATACAGAGACCCTTGGTTCAACATGTTCGACGTATTGAATACACAGTGGTATTAAACCAAAGACAAAGAGACCTGTTGATTTATTTTTTTCTGCGGAAATCTCAGTCAAGATCACTGTTTATCCCATCTTGAGTGACTATAATTCGCATATTTCTTCTTTTTTTTTCTTTGTCAAAGCACTTATATAGATCTATAGTCTGTTGTCAACTTTTTGTGAAATTGTTTTTTTTTGTTGTTTTATATTATCTTATCACAACTATCTTTTGTTGTTGTTGTTGCTGGTATTGTTAGCTATTTCTTATTTATCTCATTGAGTTCATTCTTAATCGCAAGGCTGTTGAGACAACACAGCGTTAATCAGGAGGGGAAAAAATGCCGAAGAAAATGGAAAGGCAATCTAATATTCAAATAATGCACTGGAATTGTAGATCAATTTCCACAAATCTAGACAATCTTGTGCAGCATCTTTCATCAAATAAGTATCATGTTTTTAGCTTTACAATCTCTAAATGTATTCACTAAGAAACTCCCAATCCTTAAGGGCTACTTTTATCCTCCAATCTACCAATCTGAGGATGAAAAAGGAAAAATCAACACAGCTATTTATATATCAGATGTTCTGGAGTACAGGCAAATTGTACCACCCTTTCCAACAGATACTAGAAACATTAATGCCTGTGCAGTCAGAGTAAAATTTAATGAATCGCTGATTTTGAATATATAGTTTCTGTGTATCTGCCAACTGGTCCAGACGAACAGAACACGGAGTGGCTACGCTCGATTCAGGATCAGAAAGAGAAATGGTTGATAGTGGGTGATTTTAATGCTCATTCTCCCTTTTGGGACAAGGAATGCACTGTTGGCAGGTCTATCAATAACCGTTTTCGTCGAAAATGTTATTGATTCTGATTTATATCTACTCAATAATGGGAGTGTAACTAGAATTCCAGATATATTGAAACATAAGCCGTCTGCCATCGATTTGTCACTTATATCACCAGCTATTGCATGCAACTGTGAATGGGATACTGTCAAGGATACATTGGGTAGTGACCATCTTCCCGTTGTTATCAGTTTAAATGACAAACCAGTAAGTCAGGATCAGTAAAAGATAAAATCCCAAATATAATTACAGAAATGCGGATTGGGACAAATTTGAAAGATTGTTGTCAAAAGCATAACATTGAAGAACTTCAGTCGGATAATATAGATAGTATTTATGCAAAATTTCACTGAGATAATTTTGTACGCTGCTGATTCTTCAATACCGAAGTGCAATCAAATGAAAGAGAATAAATATTCAGGAAATGTTTGGTGGAACGATGCTTGCGCAGAGGCTAAACAATTGAAGAAAGAAGCCTTTAATGAATATCTCAAAGACAAAAGAAAGAAGAAAAAACACAAAAATATGAAGAAGGCAAAAATACATAGCAATAGAGTAAACGAACAGGCCAAACGGCAGTATTGGTCAAATTTTTGTAAAAACGAAAGTTTCTGATCATGCAGATCTTCAGAAGGTTTGAAAAAAAAGTGAAGGATATGAAAAATGGAGTATGCCTTCCAGAATATCCAGTACATATAAAAAATGAAGAATTTCCTTCTAACTCACAAAAGGCCGAAGCTTTCTCAGAAATGTTTGCAATGACGAGTTGCAAAGAGGGCTTGTCAGAAAAGGATAGAGTTTTTTCGAGAGAAAGAATCTTCCAGTGAAATATACAATGATCCAATAGAAGATAACAGCCATTTTATCAATGCCCCAATCACCTTAAAAGAAATGAAAGATGTCATTTTTTCCAATGGAAATAAAAGAACTTCAGTAGGCCCAGATGGAATATCAAATGAATTAATCAAACATTTACCTGCTAATTTTGTTAACTTTCTTCACCAATTCATACAAAGATGTTGGTCGTCTGGAAATATTCCATTAATATGAAACAATCTATTATTGTTCCCATACACAAGCTTGGTAAACCAAAATCAGACATAAACAGTTATCGGCCTATTGCTCTGACGTCACATACTGGGAAACTGATGAAAAAATAATTTTAAATCGTCTCCTATACTACTGCGAAAAGAACAATATCATACCAATACATCAAGCAGGTTTTCGTAAGGGCAGATCAACCATCGATCACCTTACCAAACTAACAACCCAAATTAAACATCAGTTTGCCAGAAGGAAAAATGTACTGGCTACTTTCTTTGATATCAAAAAAGCATACGATCAAGTATGGCATTCTAGACTACTTTATAATTAAAATCCATTGGCTTATCAGGTTGCATGTATAATTATTTCAAGACTTTTCTAGCAGATAGATCAATTCAGACCAAAATAGGACACACTTACTCAAAATTAAAACCACTTCATATGGGAATTCCACAAGGATCAGTAGTAGCACCAATACTTTTCAATATTTTTAACGCATGACCTACCATCATCTGTGTCTAATCATGTTGAATTGGTTCAATATGCTGATGATATCTGCATATGGATGAAAGTGACTATGAAAAAACGCACTCCAACGAGATCGCTAAATTACACTAAAAAATGTGTATCAAAGAGAACTTGATAATATAAATGGTTTTATGATTCAAATGGTTTAACTTTGTCTCCAGAGAAATCACATATGATGCTTTTCGACTCTGGTTACGATCGAAGAGAGTTGCCTTCTTTCAATCTAGAAGGGTCAGTTATCAATTATGCACAGTCTGTTAAATTTTTAGGAGTAATCCTTACATCAAAATTGTCATGGAAAGAGCATTTAGAATACGTAATGATGAAAGCTAAAAAAAGAGTCTGAACTTCCTAAAAATTGTCAGCAAACAACAGTGGGGACAAGACATTTCCACTCTTATACATCTAGTAACAGCACTTATTCGTTCAAAGTTAACATATGCCCAAGAGGTATTCTCTCTCTGCCCCAAAATACCTTTTAAAAAAAATGCAAGTATAGACAGTAAAGCCTATAACTTGCCATTGGAGTTCCAGTATATACATCTTCATTAAAAACATATGCTGAAATTGGTATATTACCTTTTGAAGAAAATATGAAACTTGCATCATCTAAATATGTCCTAAGGAGTACATCAGTTCCAAATTCAAATTATGATGAAGTGTGCGTAAAATCAGACACGGATTTTCCCAAAAGAGCAAAGTCGGTTGCCTCTTTAGAAACAATAGGCACTTTCACTTATGACATTTTTCAAGAGTCAGGAATCAATAAGAAAGATATATCATCTCGTGTACTGTTCACTGCAGTCCCTAAATGGGAACTACTATCAGCCTTTTTCGATACTAATTATACAAATATAAAGAAAAATGATGGTCCCACTTTATCTGCTTCTGTAAAAGCTCATATTTTTTAGCACTACCCGGACCATTTAAAAATTTACACTGATGGCTCTAAGCTAGATAATGACATGGTTGGAGCCGCATTTGTAATAATCCCAGCTTTAAAAGCAGAAAAGGCTTACCATCTTGGAAAACATTTTTCAATATTTACAGCAGAACTTATTGCTATTTTGATGGGTTTGAATTTTCTGCTTGATCTTCCTTTTAGTCTAGTTCAGGTATTATTTTTAGTTGATTCTAAATCTGTTTTAGACGCGCTACAGTCTTATAATCTAAAAGTAAGAGGTGATATTATTGCAGACATTAGTCATTCAATCCATTATTTGGCACAGCGCGGAACTAGTATCTCATTCTCTTGGGTTCCATCACACATTGTAATATTTTTGGTAATGAATGGGCGGACAGAACAGCTAAAAAGGGTGCAATGAACATTAAAAATTCTGTGCATGTTAAAATTCCTTTATCTTTATCTGAAAGTTATTCCTTAATAACGAAAACTTGTTGGAATCATGTGAAGGAACTATTAGGAGGTTCCTTTGTAAATTTCACTGAAAAGAGGAATATTTTCAAAGTCAAACATATACATTCCTGCAATGGTGAGCTCATGTGTGAAAACCGAACACTGTCATCCCTGGTCTACAGATTCAGACTGAACGCTCTCAGATGCAAATTCAACAGTCATGTTAAGTGCGTCTGCGGTGAGGAAATAACACCTGTCCATGTTATTCTGCACTGTCAGCATTTGAAATCATTTTTACCCACTTCGATTTGTGATTCAACGGTTTCAGATTCATCTTTCAAGAATATTTTATTGAACGATTTGCTTATGCTAGATGTTGTTAAAGGCTTAAAAACGAGCCCAGTTGGCTCATTGATTTAATGTTTAGAAATGTTTTTTGAGTATTATTGTTGTTAAGATTTCATTTTCACACACACACACACACAGAGACAGACAGACAGACAGACAGACAGAGAAACAGAGAGAGAGACAGACAGACAGACACACACACACACACACACACACACACACACACACACACACACACACACACACACACACACAGAGAGGGGGTGTGCATGGGCAGAGACAGGGGTGGGGAGGGAAGATACAGACAGATAGTATTGGTCACAAATACCCCCCCCCCCCCCCCCCCCCCACACACACACACACACACACACCTTTTTTTTTTTTTTTTTTTTTTTTTCTTCTTCAAGTTTTTAACCAGGGTTTACATGACACCGTCCGTTGTACGATCAGTGCCATTATGAAACCATGGGAGCAGTTACTTAGTGTGTGATACATGGTTTTGATGGGTCGCGGTCACCTGCATATCTTACAAATTAAAGGAATGTGTAGTGGGATTGTTGTTATTTCTGTGCCCACATTGTGCATAGCAGCAGCAGCAGCAGCAGCAGCAGCAGCAGCAGCACAGAAACAGCAGCAGCAGCAGCGGCGGCGGCACAGAAACAGCAGCAGCAGCAGCAGCAGCGGCACAGAAACAGCAGCAGCAGCAGCAGCAGCAGCAGCAGCAATAGTAGCAATAGTAGTAGAGTAGTAGCAGCAACAGCGGCAATAATAGTAGTAGCAGTAACAGTATCAGCCCCCCTGTAAGGGGTGTCATGAGTAGGATCTAGCAACAGCGGCACACAACAGCGACTGAAAAGGAAACAAATGAAAAAAGCTTCTTATTTGATGTTACAATATTCCAAAGCATCAGAGTTGTTGTAAAAAAAAATCACACACACACACACACACACACACACACACACACACACACACACACACACACACACACATTCTAATTTTTTTTTTCGTTTTCCACTTGATAAAATCGCTATTAAATCTCTTCTTTGAACAACTCATTCATTGAAAATGTTACAACCTCTGCGGATATTGGCATATGCAGAACAATCAAACACAAAATGTATTTCATTCTCAACATGTCTCTCTTTCTCTAAACATAGGACAAGATTTATTATTTGATTGCTCGAACCATTTTTAGGTTGCATTAAGACCGAGCGTTCTGATTCGAAATTTTGCTAAACTATATTTTATGCCATTTATGCGTCACAGTTTTGAGATATTTCTCTGCTTCGAGATTACTTTTAAATGAGAGAAATCAGTCGTATTTACCATTTCCATCCTTGCTAGCATACCAGTTTTGTTTATAAGTACAATTTAAACGGTCCTTGAATTCAGAAATAAGCTTTGCTTTACTACCGACTCCTTGTGACAACCGAACTCTGTCAATGTTTTCTTAACACTGGAGACGCAGCTAAATTTTCCACTTTCATTGCACTTACACTTCACTTAGTCCTCTGAATTCCCTGGGGAACATAGGGCCGCAACCACACTCTT
>JADBJO010006514.1:42500-50000 GCA_016801955.1 Conus betulinus
GAACTGAGTGAAGTGACCACGTGTTGAGTGTGATAATTTGATGAGTGTTAGTGAGCACGTGTTGAGTGTGATGACTTGATGAGTGTGCCGGAACTGAGTGAAATGAGTGATGACTTGTGTTGAGTGTGATGACTTGGTAAGTTTACCAGAAATGAGTGAAGTGAGTGAGCACATCTTTAGTGTGATACATGACTTTATGTGTGTGCCAATAATGCCAGTTCTGAAAAGTATTCATGATCAAGACATGGGACTGTTTTACCTCTGGTTTAGAAAAGAAATATTTCGCTAGCACACACACACACACACACACACACACACACACACACACACACACAGAAATACACACACCCACACACACACACACACACACACACACACACCACTTCGTGCACGGAGAGAGAGAGAGAGAGAGAGAGAGAGAGAGAGAGAGAGAGAGAGAGAGAGAGAGAGAGAGAGAGAGAGAGAGACGGGGGGGGTTTTTTTTGCTTTGCTCTGCTTGTTCTTTTCTTTTATTCTCTTTGTCGTTTCTTTTCTTCCTTTCTGTTTTTTTTTTTTTTCTTTCTTTCTTTTTTTTTTTTTTCCTTTATATTAGAGCGCCTCTACATTTCCCCCGAATTCCCTTGAACAATCTTGTTTCCAACATTCCTCCCCCCATATCCCCCACCCCCATTTCCCTCTCCCAGAAGCAGGCTTCAATCTAGTCCTGTCATCGTCTCTTTGTCTTGATCCCCTCTCTGTTGACAAATACTAATCCCCACCTCTCAGTGCTAACATGCAGCAACCTCTCGCGTGACCTCCCTCCCACCGCCCCCTGCTGGCCACCGTAAGGGGAATAACTCTGACACCATAGAGAGGGGTCTTCGGTGAAGGAATGTGACTAGCCTGGCAGGATCTATCGTCTGGCAAAGTCAAACAAAATCAGGTTTGATACGTAACGCCAGCTTCAATCTCCGAGGAGAATTGGTCCGCAGCATTGGGAACCAGTTTTGATTTTTCTGGGAGGAGGGAAGGGGTGGGGGGAGTGGGAAGTTGGGGGGGGGTAGGGATTAGTTTTGTACGAATGTGGTTGGAAAGATTTGAGACGTGGTATTTTATTAGGGGTGTGTAACAATGCGGTTGTTATCAGTCGTCTGTCACAGAGTGCTATTTGTTATCGTGATAAGGCATGTCTGGAGATTACAGTTAATCGTGGGATAAGGTAGCGTCTCTGTCGTAGTGCTGTCTTTTCTTGTTGTTGCATTGGAACGTTGGTGTTCAGTGCAAAACACACCTAATCTTTGCGTTACATTTGATTGTCAACAGTCTGTTGTGTTATGTGAAGTCAAACATTTCTTACAGATGTGTGTGTGTGTGTGTGTGTGTGTGTGTGTGTGTGTGTGTGTGTGTGTGTGTGTGTGTGTTGCATGGGACTAGGTTTGAGGCCTTTGTGGTCTATTTTTTTCCTCCGAAGCATCCAAATGATGTCGGTTTCCAAAGCCCCACCTGTACAATCACACAGACCACTGTTCTCTCTGACAGACTCTGGTGACACTCGTGGCACTGAATGTTGGTACTGAGTAATCTACTTACTTGTCTCACCGAAAAACAGAGATAAAATGTCGTAATTTCTGCCCAGAGTGAAGATACAATCCATCCCATGGCTCCGTCTTCACAAGGCCAGTCTACACGACATACATAAGGGGAGGCCAGTCTACACGACATGCATTAAGGGGGAGGCCAGTCTACACGACATACATTAAGGGGAGGCCAGTCTACTACACGACATACATTAAGGGGAGGCCAGTCTACACGACATGCATTAAGGGGAGGCCAGTCTACACGACAGCCATTAAGGGGAGGCCATTCCAAAGGCAGTAGACTGAATGGACAGTGCCAATGGCCGGCTTGGACAGAACATCTCTACCGTGTTGCACCTGATGGAAGGCAGACCCATGCTCACCTGTACCTGCTGCAAAACTCTGTACAACTCAACATTGTATACCTCAATTTATGTAAAGACACTGTATACCAACCGCTGTGGTCCAGCGGTTAGTGTTGAAGACTTACTGGGGGGAAGGGGGTCGTAGGTACCAAACCCCACTAGAGGCCTTTATTTGCGGGATTTTTTTAAAAAAACCCCGACTGGCTCCTATCCGGTATTGGGCGTTTTGAAGGTGGCAGTGGGAGACAGGAACCACACCGTCCGTGTTCATGATACATCGGGTAGAACGGTGCTCAAGTGCCCTTACGTCCATCACAGGTGTCTGTATCTCCGGCGCCTGGTGGACGGTGGAACGTGTCAGGAAGGAGGAAGCGTAGAGTACAGCCCTGTCAGGTCTCTCCACAGCCCAGTGGAACTTCAGGGCATCCTCCTCAGCCTGGTGACCTCCGTTTTTTACTTCTCCTCTGCACGTGCGTGCCCTTGGTGGGTTGGTCAAAGCGGTCAGTATCAGCAGGGCCAGGTCCAGGGGTCCAGGCGGTCGCACCGTTCGGAAGGATAGGGGGGGGGGGGGGGGGGGGGGGGGGGGGGGGGGGGCGGTCACGCACATTGACTCCGGAACTAAGCTTTTTTTGTCAGCCGGTGACATAGTAGATCCAGTGCTGGGCATGCTGGATCAAAACGGGCACAACTGACCACCAGCAAAGGAACTGGTTTAAATAAATTTTTTCACTTTATAAACACGGTTTTACAATAATGTGGACATTTGAACAACAACAAGCTAATGAGCTAAAGGAACTCTGTAACTGTGCAGGGGTTGGGCGGCGTCAGGACACCCTTGATATTGACTGCTCCCTTTGAACTGCCGGCACTGGGGTTGGAACAGTAAGAACCGGGGTGTGGCTGCGTGTAGGGACGCCGGAAAGAACGGCTTCAGAGGAGTGCCATCGAGATGGGCTTGGAGGTGAGGGTAGGGAGCATGGCGGAGGTAATGCGAAAAAAGAGATATTTGACGTGTTAACATGGTTATTGAAAAAGAAAAAAAATGTTATCTTTCTTTTTCATTTGACATGCCAAAAGTCTGAGACGCCGCCGTTATAACTGGAGGCTATCTTAGCGAAACAAAGTGCCTTCCCGCTGGCTGACATGCTCGGGCTTCACGCCTCCGACCAGCAGAGCACAAAGTGCAGGTGGCTTTCAGCGATCAACGACATCATGATCTTTCCACACCTCGAGATCCGGATCAGTCTTCCCTCCATCCTGTGGCGAGCTTGTCAACCTGTGACAGACAGTTGGCATTAGAACAAGAATGTGCCGAAACCGCAGTGCGGGAACAACGCTTACGCAAAGGAGTAGACTCCGCAACAGACCATCCTTGATGCGCAGAGGGAGCAAGCACCTTGATGCGCAGTGAGAACAAGCACCTTGGTGCGCACTGGGAACAAGCACCTTGATGCGCAATGAGAACAAGCATCTCGATGCGAAACTCCAGGTGCAGAGCGGTATCAAATCCAAGGGCGTAGCCAGTGGTGCTGTTGTAGGACATTGAGTGGTACTGTGACCTCTTCGCACACAAACACACACCTTAAGCTTGCGATGAATTATGTGGGAAAAAAAAAAAAAGTGGGCAATGAGATAAAATGTTGGGGGGGGGGGGGGGGGGAGGGGGGGGGGGGAGGGGGAGGGGAGGGGGGGAGAGAGAGAGAGAGAGAGAGAGAGAGAGAGACTGACAGACAGACAGCCAGACAGACAGACAGGACAGACAGACAGACAGAGAGAGAGAGGAGAGAGAGAGAGAGAGAAACAATTGAACACAATTTTAATGTTTTAGGCCTCCGGCCTATAACAATGTGATGTGCAGTGCACATATAAAGAGGGAAAAAAAAAGAGAGAAATGACAACAAAAGTATATTTTTCGATGTACTAATAATGCTAATTTATGAGGGTAACTAATTATTCATACTGTGTGGATACGAGTTCTTCTCTCTTTTTTTTTTCAATGCATAATAAATATAGAAAGCAATATCTCTTGTAATATGCACATCTTCGTTTGCAAGTGATTGTTTTAGTCATTATAAAGTTCACGTTCTGAAATTGTCTGTGCTTCAGTATGTATTTTTCTCTGAAAGGCATATGCATGTTAACAACAGAAAGTGGAGTTCGGTCTCAAGTTGGTCACAAAAAGGAAATGCTTTGATATTTTCTTTGTATCTGCTATTTATATTCAGGTCGTTCTAAGCCAAGACGAAATATCGTGAAATACATTTTAAATGTGTTAACCGTTAAATAAGTTAGATAAGGTTCTGGTTGTAAAAGACACTGAAATGAATAATAGGTGTTGAAGCGATCACTTGAATTTGATTGCTAACCCGATCTTGCTGGTAACAGTCTACCATCCTTCGCCTAAAAATCTTCTTAAACATATTAACATTTCCGACCCCACCCACTAACCACACTTCAGAAATCCATATCTATCAAGACAACATTTTATATCATATGCCCACTTATTTTTTTTATCGTTCTATCGTCCAGTACTGTTTCATAAAGCTGTTAATCAAGGAAAGATATGCCTGCCTGGGTATTCTATTCAGTTCCTTCTGTGGTAAAGAGAACCAATAGCTAAGTGCTCTTAGCGGTGCTGTCTATATAAAGACCATAGCGACCAGTCTCTCCGTAGACCATTGCATTTGGTGTTTTAGGACTAACACTTAACAGTTTTTTTTTAACAGGCAAACAGATGGACCGCTTCGATAGCTTTACATTGTGTAATACCCCATACTCTGCAGCGTACGATAGCATTGGCTTCACCATCGTGTCAAATAGTTTAAAACAGATAATTATGTCCATCCTACCTAAATTCCACATGTTTTCATAAATTCTATTGTTTTATAATTGGAGAGAGAGAGAGAGAGAGAGAGAGAGAGAGAGAGAGAGAGAGAGAGCTGCGAGAGAGAGAGAGAGAGAGCTGAGAGAGCTGTGCTGCTTTTAACGCAATGTTTCGGTCGTTCGAGAGGTTAGAGAGAGAGAGAGAGAGAGAGCGAGAGAGAGAGAGAGAGGAGAGAGAGAGAGCGAGAGAGAGAGAGAGAAAACAGGACAGAGAGAAGACAAATTCTTTATTTACTAGGATAATGGATGAGCAATGACGCGCTTTTTTACATCCAGTCCTCGCCCTGAGTAGGGACTACAAAATCCAGAGAAGGGAGAGAGAGAGAGAGAGAGGAGAGGAGAGAGAGAGAGAGAGAGAGAGAGAGAGAGGAGAGAGAGAGAGAGAGAGAGGAGAGAGAGAGAGAGAGAGCGAGAGAGAGAGAACGAAATAGTCGCCGCCGAGGATAACCTGTGGACAGAAACACAACACATTGACACCCAAGCATGTGTTGCCCGGAAGCTGGAGATGCTAGCTACACGGCCTGATCCTGTTGTACCTGGGACGACAGCCTGGGCTCAAGACCCAGGCCGCAGACGGAATCATCGTGACCATGCTCTATCAGAGTCATGAAACATGTCAAAATCACAACTCTGTTTGAAAAACGGACAAGTTTGTCAAGGTCGTCATGTCAGATTGTAACATGTACTGCGCTCAGGTTTACCATAGTCCATCGAATCGTATTGCTAATATAGCTGTGCTGCTTTTAACGCAATGTTTTCGTTCGTTAGAGAGAGAGAGAGAGAGAGAGAGAGAGAGAGAGGAGAGGAGAGGAGAGAGGAGAGAGAGAGAGAGAGAGAACAGGACAAGAGAGAAGACAAATTCTTTATTACTAGGATAATGGATGAGCAATGACGCGTTTTTTTTACATCCAGTCCTCGCCCTGAGTAGGGACTACAACATCCAGTGAAGTGGGGAGAGAGAGAGAGAGAGAGAGAGAGAGAGAGAGAGAGATGAGAGAGAGAGAGAGCGAGAGAGAGAGAGAGAGAGAGAGACAGACAGACAGACAGACAGAGAGGCAGACAGACAGACAGACAGAGTTCCAATTGTGTAATCCCCAGTACTGACTAATCAATCGCTACCATAACCCAGAACCCCCCACCCCCACCACCATGCTTGAAGAGCTAATGGAGGTTCCCGACTGTCACAGGACACCATCAGTCATGCCCATTTCCTAGATATACCCGAGAAGCAGTGTCAGAAGAGAGAGGGGGTGGGTGGGGTGGACGGCAAGGATCGGACCAGAAATAAAAGGATCTTACGGTTTCCCCAGCTCTCAAGTGTCCACCAATCCTTCCACTACCAGGCGATTTCTAAGTGCCCGATGATGTCAGTCCGGACTTTCAGCTGACGGCCTTGAAGGGCTTTTTATCGTTGCGTAGGGTTTTTTTTTTTTGATGATTCAAATTCACTTTTTTTTTCTGCACAACCTGTTGAAATTGTCTGAAGCGTTTGTGAGAGTGAAGTAGACTCGTGTCGCAGACACAGTCAAGTGGAAGAGTGAGGGTGGCCAGGTTGGAAATTGCAGGGTGGAGCGAGAGAAAGAGAACAAAACAAGATAGAACATTATTTCTTCTTTTTTTTTTTTTTATCAAAGATGGTTTAGATAACGTCGGCCTAAGCTTGCAGTGCTTTTTTTTTCTTTAATTCTATTCAACATGCAACCCCGCCCGTAAGAGTGGATTCAAGAGGCTCTGTCATCATAAGCGTTGTGTCCCTTTTAGCACAATATTTGTGAAGCTAAAAATAGTTACCACAAACGTTCGCGAGTGGCATCTTTATCTTTACTCTGTATGACCCGTAAACACGTTTACCAAATAAACTTCACCTGGCTGTTGGAGGGGACGGGGAAGGAGAGCGGGTGCATAGGGATGGGGATAGGTCCTATATAGATACGGGGACAGGGTGTATATGGTAGGAATTTCGAGTTAAAAGTTTACGCTATTCTTCTTTTCATATTTCCTAAGGTCGTTTTTTGCACGACGAATAAGTTGAAATTAGACAACAAGAGAAAGGATGCATTCCCTCAACCCACCCCAAGCACACACACACACACACGTGTATGCACGCACGCATGCACGCACGCACACTCACACACACACACACACACACACACACATATATATATATAGCTGAACAATTTAGTAGTGGGGGGAAAACAAGTGCAGGTTAACAATTCTTCCATCATTATAGTAATGACTTGGCAAAGATTTAAAATTGAGGGGGAAACAAAAAATGAAATAAATGGGAAAATGTATATCATAAATAAGAAAACCCTTCACTAGCTGCATGAGGAAATAAGAAAAACCCTTCACTAGCTGCATGAGGAAACTATTGCAATCCCTCTCGAAGGCAGATATATGTGTATCGCCTGCTCCGAGGCCTTTCGTCCGCTGGATCGGACTCATCAGGGAGACACGGCTGATTGTGTCTGTGCTCTCGGCGTCAGATAGAGACACACCACAGTCCATAATTCTGTGGTGTTCCGACCGCCAAGGGTTCGAAAAAGAATCCAACAGCACCCCCAAAGCAACCAGTGAAAGGTAGTAGAATTAAACAAAACGAAAGTGTGGAGAGGAAAAAAAAGTTGTTGAAAACTAAAAACATTACCAAAGAGTATAAAATGTAAGGGACAATCTTTGAGCCTATGCTTGAGGAT
>JADBJO010006514.1:52500-55000 GCA_016801955.1 Conus betulinus
ATAAGGAGTAAAGTAAATTCCATGAAAAGAAAAATAAAGAAACAATATTTTCAAAATTTAGTTTCGTCTTCTCAAAATTCGAACTTAATTTGGAAAGCTATCAATCTCTTGACTAACAGTAACTCAAAAAAGGTACAAAATCCAGTAAAAGAAATATCACCAGAGGACTTCAATTTCATTTTGCAAATATAACTAAGGATGTAATTGTAAACTATAAAACAAAGTACAATGATTTACGTATAGGGACTATGGACTTAGATGGAACTGACGGTAAGATACTAAAAATGGCTTCACCAGCTATTACTAATACACTCACTTACGCTTATAATTCGTGCATTGATAAAAGCCACTCTCTTTTAAAATTTAAACAAGTGAAGGTTATACCTTTACAAAGAAGAGGCAATCCCACAATCACTTAAACTATAGACCTAAATCAATATTATTGCTTTTGTCTAAACCACCCGAAAAAAACATGTTCGAACACACCTATATTTTCATTTTAAACAATACGATCTCATTCATGAAAATCAATCATGTTTTCGAGAAAATCACTCTTGTCACACTGCTCTTCTACAGCTTATCGTTAGATATCTTACGAATATTAAAATGATGAACTTACTGAATTATTTTTGTAGATTTTGCAAAGCATTTGATGGTATATACCACTCCCTTCGGATAAAAAAAAGCTTATGTGTTACAAAGTATTGAAGACAGCCTTAGAATTCTTTACCTCTTTTTCTTACTGATCGTCAACAGCTTGTTGAAATTAATTCCAAAAGGTCAAAGTTACTCCCTTTAAAATTTGGTGTCTCTCAGGGATCAGTTTTGGGGCCACTGCTCTTTCCTCTTTGTATAAATGACTTGTACACAGAATGTTGTTGTGAAATGTTAAGCTGATGATACCTCATCACAATCTCGTAGTAGTAACCCTACAGAACTGTAAGTAAGCTGCAGAAAAAAATACCAACAAGCTAATTACATGGACAGAAATGAATCATATGTCCCTCAATGCTAGTAAAACCAAACGCATGTATGTCACAACATGTCAAAAAAAACGGCAGAAAATGAAATCATCAGTCGCGCCATTACATGCCCAAGGACAAAATATTGAAGAAGTTACATCGCATGAAGTCTTAGGTGTTACGCTTGACAACGATTTATCTCTGTTTTACCACATTACGGATCTTGGAAAACGTATTTCTAAGAAATATATCAACTTGCAAAAATAAAGAAAAATTCTAAATCTTTATTCCATGCGCATATCCTTTCTCTTATCAATTATGCATCCACGTTATGGGATAATGCTGTGAAACTAATCTGAAACAAGTAAGTCATGTGCATAAAACGGCCATTAAATTAATTAAGCTGAAATCCAATACCTTTACAAAGAGTGATGGCAAAACTTTTAAACATTCTTCCATTAAAAGACAGACTCTATTTCCACAAACGCTTGTGCATGTACAATGTAATGAATGGATCAGCCCCGAGGAAAATCATTGAAAGTTTTGTCAACAATCGTTATTGACATACACATAAACTGTCTCTTCCCAAACTCGAAGCAATCTTTATAAATCAAGTTTTCTAAATTCCGGAGGGACCACATGCAATAATTTGTCTTTCTCCGTAAAATCGTGTGCCTCAAAACAGACACTTAAAAAAGCATAAAAAATGCATCTGATAGAATCTCTGCGCAGCAATTAAAAGTCAATTCCATCAATACGATCCACTTATCTCTCTCTATCTCTCTCGCTCTCTCTCTGTCTCTCTCTATCTATCTCTCTCTCTCTCTCTCCAAAGGACAGCCTGAGGAAGTCACGACTGGGCAGCAGTGGCCGGACGAGCTTGAACAGGGCCACGGCATCCCAGGGCGGCGGGCAGTCTACTCCTCCTCCTTCTCGGCAGCCTGCTCTTACTGACGTCATGGAGATGCTTCCGTCCATGATGGTCCAGAACGCCACAACAGACTGTAAGCTTGATGAAGTGGACGCTGTGTGTGAAAGGACTGAGAGAGCAGTATGCTGAGTTGCAAAGTAATGTGATGGGTTTAAAAGGTAAAGTGGCTGACCTGAAAAATAAACAAACAAAAAAACATCAAAATCTTTTAAAGGAAAACTCTGATCTTCTTTCCCGGGTTGAACAGCTGGAAGAAAAGACTGGCGACCTTGAGGGCAGATCCAAGAGGAATAACCATAAAAATTCTATGGAATAAATACAGACCAAAATGAGTCCACAGAACAATTTGAAAGTAAATTACGTAATGTCATTACTGATAAATTGAATATTAGTACTGACATCAAATTTGACAGAGTCCACCGTTTGGTGCACTTTTACAAACACAAAGTGCAAATTCTCAAAGTTAAAAAAAACTGCAGGGCACCAGTATTTGTGTTTGTAGAGGAGGACTTCTTCCGACATCAGGATTAAGACAAGGAGGTGCCTGCAGCCCTGTTTTGTTCTCTCTTTTCATTAACGAATTAGTGATAGGAGTTATCAACAATGG
>JADBJO010006514.1:62500-67500 GCA_016801955.1 Conus betulinus
ATTCCGCACGCTTCTGTTCCTTCCCCCCCCACCCTCCCCCCCCCCCCCCCCCCCCCCCCCCCCCAACCCCCTCCTGTCAAAACTCCTGCGAGAAAGGAGACAGTACTATTGCCGGCGGAGGTATTTTTTTAGCGTTCTGATCATGACTCATATAACGGGTTTACATCACTTCTGTCCCTCCTGCCCCCCCCCCCCCCCCCCCCCTCTATCTCCCTCTCCTCTCTCTCTCTCTCTCTCTCTCTCTCTCTCTCTCAACAAATTCCGGTATCCCAAACACACGCAGGCAGGGACAGGTACGATCATGCACTGGAATGAAAATGAAGGTGTCGAAAACACGACTGGATCGACGCTCTATAGTTCATCCATCGACAACGCATTATTTCATCCCCGCGTAACCCTTGCCTTCCCGCCTCCAGACCCCCCCACCCCCCCCCCCCTTCCCCCTTTCCCTTCCCCTTCTCCCCATCCACCCCTACCCTTCTACTCACCATTGTTACTTATCCTCCTTTTCGTACAGATCTTTCCTTGTTCACGTTTTCGACCTCCTCCCCCCCCCCCCCCCCCCCCCCCCCCCCCCCCACCCCCCCCCCCCCCCCCCCCCCCCCCCCCTTCCCCCTCTCAGTCCACACACGCACTCGGTGTTCTGTGTCAGGTGTTGTTTATGGAGATCTTTTCAGATTGGCGATGGAATAGGTTTTGTCGGCGGCTATCAATAACCCCGACAGCGTCAATGTCGGGAAACGCTGTCTCGAGAAGCTCCTGTCTTTCTCTCCTCGGTTTCTCTGTCGGCATTTGTGTCGTCTGCTGGCCTGCCTGTTTGTCTGTCTGTCTGTCTGTCTGTCTGTCTGTTTGTGTCTGTCTGTCTGTCTGTCTCTCTCTGTCGCTAACTATATGCTTGTCTGTTCTCCGCTGCTTGTTCGTGACTCTATGTCGGTTGCTTACACCTATTCTCCTCCCTCCCCCTCTTCCGTTCTCTCACTCCACACACACACACACACACACACACACACACACACACAAACACACACACATGTTAATATCCAGATAAATGGAGCCGGCATATTCTTTGGTGTTCAGTATTTAGAACCACATTTAATACCTTGAATGAAAAAGACTGGTATATTTGTTTCATTTTGTCTGAAGCGTTGCTCAGACTGTGGAATTTCTTTCATTCCTCCTCCAGGAATACGGTGGATTAATGCAAATAACGAAAATTCATCAACGCTAAAGCCTACTGTTATCATTGTCATTATCAACTACGACTATTTATATAGCGCCTGCCCTCGATTGGAGGCAAAGCTCCGAGCTCTTTACAATCTATAACTCTCGTTTACACGACGGACTGTCTTACCTAAGTACAACCGACTGAAGAGCTGCGTGCTGGCGGTACTTTCTTTTGTTTTCCCGTATTATTCAGTCAGTATCAGTCACTCAGTTTCTTCTTTCATTTTTTGTACTCCCAGTTCTTATAGAACAGGGAGTACTTTACAATGGGAACGAAGAAATGCTGTGTGTGTGTGTGTGTGTGTGTGTGTGTGTGTGTGTGTGTGTGTGTGTGTGTGTGTGTGTGTGTGTGTGTGTGTGTGTGTCCGTGGTCAGAATGTGTTCCACTCGCACCAGACATAACTACTGGGCCGATCTTGCTGAAAATTTGTAGGTCTGTTCATTATGGGTCACAGATGATGCCCGATGTTTTATTTTACCGTTATAGCCGTTACTAACGGCTATAACGGCCCATAACGGGTTTTCTTCTTCTTTATGGAATATCTCAGAAAGTACTCGGCCAGTCTTTCTGAAAATTTGGAGGTATGTTCATTATGGGTCATGGATGATGCTCGACGTTTCATTTTACCGTTATAGCCGTTACAAACGGCTATAAACGTTTTTTTAATGGAATATTTCAGAAAGTACTGGGCCGATCTTTCTGAAAATTTGTAGGTATGATTGTTATCGGTCACGGATGACGACCCGATGTTTACTAACGGCTATAACGGCCCAAAACGGTTTTTCCTCTTTACGGAAGATCTCAGGCGTATTTCCAGATAAACTGGGAGTAGGTTTATATGCTTTGCATCTTGTTCCTATTTTCCACGCAGGTGTATGCTATGCGTAATGTGTCATCCCTATCAACCCAAACAACGGGCATGAAACCATCAAAAACACACGTGCATACATCATCATCAAACTGTCTCATCTTTCACAATGTCAAGTTGAAAGCGTACTGAAATTTTGTCTGATGGCCGGGAAATGCTAAAATGTTTCGTTTTATTAGCAGCACGCTCAAGATTTAGTTATGAGATTCATTTCACTTGCACTGTCTTCTTTCATGGTACATAATTTTCAAGACATGATTTATTTTTTCTCTCACGTCATATAATACCATTTTCATTGTATTTCATTTTGATCGAGTTATTTCATTTAATTTTATATTGTTTCTTAACGTTTGCCCTCACATGTAGCCATGGAGAATAGAATGTCGCCACGGTTCTGTCTGTGGGTCTGTCTGTCTGTCTGCAAGAAACTGACGAGCTGAGAGCCGTTCCCAAACTGCACAAGACTGATTTTAAGACCACGATTTACAAGTGATTCAGTTTGAGACCTCCATACTAAAGAAATGGCGAAGGCTAAGCCTTTAGACGGGCGATATGATTTATTTTTATGTACTCATTATATTTTTTTTCTTCATTTTATTGATTTAAGGTATGTGTAGGTGACAAAGCAAAACGCTCGGTGTTTATTGTTCTTTCAAAGTTTTTTGTTTTGTTAATATCTTATTTCGTTGCATTTCAAGTTTTTTGTTTTCGTTTTAAAAAGATGTTGATCTGTTGTTATCATCATCATCATCATCATCATCATCATCATCATCATCATCATCATCATCATTATTATTATTATTATTATTATTATTATTATTATTATTGTTATTATCATCATTATTATTATTATATTATTATTATTATTATTATTATTATTATTATTATTATCATTGCTGTTGATGTTGTTATCATTGTTGTTGTTGTTGTTGTTCCCACTGTTAATTTGTTTCTAATTCGGTTAACTCTGTTCATTAACATTTTTTTTTTCCAGTCGATTTTTTAAAGTAAGATCTCACGTCAAAATGTTCAGATGTTGTATTTTATTCTCAACTCATTTGTTTTTTTTTCTTTCTACATTCATGGACCCAAGGTGACGTGTCTGGTGCGCGGGCACTTTCAGTCACTTTCATGGACCAAGGTGACGTGTCTGGCGCGGGCACTTTCAGTCACTTTCATGGACCCAAGGTGACGTGTCTGGCGCGGGCACTTTCAGTCACTACCCAAGGTGACGTGTCTGGCGCGGGCACTTTCAGTCACTACCCAAGGTGACGTGTCTGGCGCGGGCACTTTCAGTCACTACCCAAGGTGACGTGTCTGGGCGCGGGCACTTTCAGTCACTACCCAAGGTGACGTGTCTGGCGCGGGCACTTTCAGTCACTCATGGACCCAAGGTGACGTGTCTGACGCGGGCATTTTATGTCACTACTACCCCAAGGTGACGTGTCTGGCGCGGGCACTTTATGTCACTACCCAAGGTGACGTGTCTGACGCGGGCATTTATGTCACTACCCAAGGTGACGTGTCTGGCGCGGGCATTTTATGTCACTACCCAAGGTGACGTGTCTGGCGCGGGCACTTTCAGTCACTACCCAAGTGACGTGTCTGACGCGAGCATTTATGTCACTACCCAAGGTGACGTGTCTGGCGCGGGCACTTTCAGTCACTACCCATGGTGTGACGTGTCTGGCGCGGGCATTTTATATGTCACTACCCAAGGTGACGTGTCTGACGCGGGCATTTTATGTCACTACCCAAGGTGACGTGTCTGGCGCGGGCACTTTCAGTCACTACCCAAGGTGACGTGTCTGGGCGCGGGCATTTTATGTCACTACCCAAGGTGACGTGTCTGGTCTGCGGGCACTTTCAGTCACTACCCAAAGGTGACGTGTCTGGTGCGGGCACTTTCAGTCACTACCAAGGTGACGTGTCTGGTTCGGGCACTTTCAGTCACTACCCCAGGTGACGTGTCTGGCGCGGGCACCTTCAGTCACTACTCAAGGTGACGTGTCTGGCGCGGGCACCTTCAGTCACTACCCAAGGTGACGTGTCTGGCGCGGGCATTTTATGTCACTACCCAAGGTTGACGTGTCTGGCGCGGGCATTTTATGTCACTACCAGGTGACGTGTCTGGCGCGGGCATTTTATGTCACTACCCAAGGTGACGTGTCTGGCGCGGGCACTTTCAGTCACTACCCAAGGTGACGTGTCTGGTGCGGGCATTTTATGTCACTACCCAAGGTGACGTGTCTGGCGCGGGCATTTTATGTCACTACCCAAGGTGACGTGTCTGGCGCGGGCATTTTATGTCACTACCCAAGGTGACGTGTCTGGCGCGGGCATTTTATGTCACTACCCAAGGTGACGTGTCTGGCGCGGGCACTTTCAGTCACTACCCATGGTGACGTGTCTGGTGGGCACTTTATGTCACTACCCAAGGTGACGTGTCTGGCGCGGGCATTTATGTCGAACTACCCAAGGTGACGTGTCTGGCGCGGGCATTTTTAGTCACTAAAAGGTGGACGTGTCTGGCGCGGGCATTTTATGTCACTACCCAAGGTGACGTGTCTGGCGCGGGCATTTTATGTCACTACCCAAGGTGACGTGTCTGGCGCGGGCATTTTATGTCCACTACCCAAGGTCTCAGTGTCTGACGCGGGCACTTTCAGTCACTACCCATGGTGACGTGTCTGGCGCGGGCATTTTATGTCACTACCCCAAGGTGACGTGTCTGGCGCGGGGCATTATGTCACTACCCAAGGTGACGTGTCTGGCGCGGGCATTTTATGTCACTACCCAAGGTGACGTGTCTGGCGCGGGCGGGCATTTTATGTCACTACCCAAGGTGACGTGTCTGGCGCGGGCACTTTCAGTCACTACCCAAGGTGACGTGTCTGGCGCGGGCAT
>JADBJO010006514.1:75000-80000 GCA_016801955.1 Conus betulinus
CCAAATGATGTACCTTGGATGACTGATGAAATACGACTCTTAATAGCAAAGCGTAAAAATATTCACACAAAGGCTAAACAAACGGATTTGCCGGAAGACTGGCATAGTTTTAGACAATTTCGGAATTATGTCACAGCAAAAGAAAGAGAACGACAGGCTGAGTTTTTTATAAAGAGATTGATGACAAGGCATCAGATCCACTAAACTTTGGCCAAAAGGATTGGTGGAAACTAGTTCGTTCTTTTTTTCAACAAAAAGGGTATTAACAGTGATGACATTCCTCCTTTAATGTCAAACGGCACAATGTATTATTCTAATAAAGACAAAGCCGATATACTAAATAACTTTTTCATAGAACAATCCACTCTCGACGACGACGATGACGAACTACCACAGATGTTGTTTGCCAATTATGAAATTAATGAAATTGTACTTACTGAAGACGATATCATATCAGTTGTTAGAAATCTCGACAAGACAAAATCATCTGGTCCAGACCTCATCCACAACAAACTGCTTATATGTGCAGTAAACGTTATAGCTAGTCCTCTTACTCAGTTATTTAATAAATGCTTGAACGAAGGTAAATTTCCGTCCTTATGGAAGAGAGCACACATGTTTCACCTATTCACAAAAAAGGACCAAGAGAACTGTGTAATAATTACCGCCCAATCTCCCTCCTTAGCTGTGTTGGTAAACTCTTGAGAGATGTGTCCACAAACATGTGTACGCATTCTTAAAAAGAAATGAAGTCATCACTCCTTTGCAATCAGGTTTTACACCAGGTGTGATTCCACAGTCAACCTTCTGGACACATATAATTATATCTTTGTTCCTCTTTTGATCGTGGGATCACAACACAAACAATCTACTTTGATATCTCAAAAGCTTTTGATCGTGTCTGGCACAGAGGACTTTTACTAAAGTTAGCAGCAGTGGGGGGGATCAGAGGAAATTACTGGACTTTTTTCGCGATTACCTACATAACAGACAACAATCAGTAGTTATAAAAAGCGAAAAGTCTGAGTTGAAAAGAATTCCAGCAGGTGTTCCCCAAGGATCTGTCCTTGGTCCTTTACTGTTTTTGTTATACATTAATGACATTGTAAATGGAATCCAGGCAACAATTAATTGTTTGCCGACGATACTAGTTTATCGCTCGCCTTAAATGATGCACACATCAGAGGAGAAATCTTAAATTCTGACCTCCAGAAAGTTGCCTGTTGGGGGCTAAACTTTGGAAAATTAACTTTAACGAGAACAAAACCGAACTCGTCAATATTACCCGTGATCAGTGCCAAATTTTACCACTTACATTTGGAAGGAAGACCTTAGAACCGTCCAAATCTCACAAACATTTAGGAGTAACTTTTCAAGACAACTGCAAGTGGGACGAACACATCCAATTCATAGCCAACAAAGTGAATATGTTAATTGCGTGTCTTAAAAAAAAATACAAATACAGACTAACTAGAAACACGTTGGAGACGATGTACAAATCCTTTATTTTACCCCATTTTGACTACGCAGACATTTTGTGGGATAACTGCACAGATACTCAGTCAATCATGTTAGAAAAGCTACACCTAGAAGCAATTCGTATCATCATTGGTGGAGTTAAGGGAACAAGTCACCAGAAATTATACGAAGAGTCCGGCTTTTGTTCATTACAAGAAAGACGGAAAAGACACAAGCTGATACAATTTCATAAAATGGTTAATGGCGTTTGTCCAAACTATTTAGCTGATCTGCTCCCTTCTCTAGTCTCGGACCAAAATCGTTACCATAGGCGTCGGCCACTAGAAAGAACAGTGCCACGATTTAGAACCGAATTATATATAAAAAAATTTTTTTTTACCTAGTACAGTCATTTTGTGGAACAACCTTCCAGACGACATTAAGTCAACAAACTCTATCAGCCAATTTAAACGTTTTCTGACTACGTCAGACACTACTGTTCCCTCCTACTACTACATTGGATCGAGGCAGGACCAAATAAACCATTGTAGATTACGCTTAGGAATGAGTAACATAATCACGACTTACACAATAGACATCTACTGGCTGATCCAAAATGTGCGTGTGGCCATCACACAGAAAACACAGAGCACTATCTGTTAGATTGTTCAAATTACATACAGATAAGAACAAATACAATATTCACTCTCAATCCTAACTGTATTGATACTCACACACTTCTTTTTGGTGACCAAACATTAACCAGGGAAGAAAACGAAAGAATTTTCATAACTGTGCACCGGTTTATCGCCCAAAGTAAACGTTTTTAATATCATAGCGAATTAGTTTTTCTTCCTCATCTTCCTCAGGTACTTGTTCTCCCTGATCTTTGTTCATCTCCTTATGCTTGTTTATCTTCTTTTTTTCTCCTTCTTTTTTTCTTCTTCTCCCGTTGAGGTTGCTGCCAAGTAGGCTCTCGGACGGCTGTATAAGGCGGTTTAGTACTCCCTCAGTTGATGACTTTGCATTAGACCCACCGCGACACAGGGCTGGGCTCTTTAGTGTTTGGGGAGACGGACGACGCTCTCTCTCTCTCTCTCTCTCTCTCTCTCTCTCTCTCTCTCTCTCTCTCTCTCTCTCTCTCTCTCTCTTCAAATTTGTGTAAGTTCGGCGCACTGGGAATCATGGTATTTGTTGTGTAGATTGTCTGTTTGCATCGCTGTTGGACTCTACTGATCTGTTCTATCTTCTTTTTCCTGTCTTTTAAATTAAATTAAGATTTCTACAAATTTTCCCATTTTTGATATTCACAATTTTTCTTTCTGTCTTAAGTGTCAATGTTGTTTATGCAATCCGCCGATGTGTTTTTTTTTTGTTAAATTTTTCAACACTGAGCACATCATAAGCATTTGCTTGTTGTTGCTCCAGTTCAGTAAGTTGTTTATGTACACATCTGTTCGGCGAGGCCGGAGACATGGGCAACAGTATCATCTCAAGACCTGACGTGTAGAACTCGTGAGTGTCTGCGGGTTGACCTTACCTCTCCCCAACACACACACAGACACTCGTTCGTTCCGGATTTTTTTGTTGGGGGGTGGGGGTGGGTGGGTGGTGGTGGTGGTGGTGGTGTGGAGGGTTCGGGGTGAGTGGAGATGGTGGTAGTGGTGTCACCTGTTGGTTTGTTCCGTCTGAATTAATGTTTTGTCACTCTGCCAGACGACCCATATTTTGCTATGATATAGGTGCTCGCGAGATGTACCCGTCGGAACAGATACACGATTACACACACACACACACACACACACACACACACACACACACACACACATACACACATACACACACACACACACACACACACACACACACACACGCACGCACGCACACACACACACACACACACACATACACACACACACACACACACACACACACACACACACACACACACACACACACATGCGCGCATGCAGCAGGACATTAACCCGTCAACAAATACAGAAAAACAAGATTTGTTTTTAAAATCAAAAAAGAGAAGGGTGCAAAAAGAAAAGAAACGAAAGGAAAACAAAGCACGGATAAGAAGTAAGAACGGACAAAGAAAGTGAAACAAAAGGAAGAAAAGGAAAAAAATTAAGAACGAGAAAAGTGGAAAAAGAAAGAAAAAAATATGACAGAAAAAGAAATCAAGGGAAGAAGGAAGAAAATAAAACAGAAAGAAAGAAACGGAAAAAAAAAGCAGATGAAAAGAGAAACAATGAAGAAACAAATAGGGACAAAACGAACGGAATAGATAGCCCCAAACAACAAACAAACAAACAAACAAACAAACAAACGAACAAAAAACAAAAAAATCCAAAGCACGAAGAAAGAAATACTGGAATGAAAGAAAGAAAAAGAAAGAAGAAAAAAAAAGGTAAGAAAGAACAAAGGATAAAGATAGAAAGAAAAAAAAGCAAAAAGAAAGAAAAAAAAAGAAAGAAAAAAAAAAAAAGGTAAGAATGAAGTAGGATAGAGATGGAAAGAAAAAAAAAAGCAGAGAAAGAAAAAAAAAGGAAAGATGGAAGAAACCAAATAAATGGGAAGCAAAAGAATATAGAGACACAATAAGAAATGAAGAGAGAAGGAAAGAAATGGAACGAGATGTACAGAAAGCGAGAAGAAAAGAAAAGAAAAGGAAATAGACAACAATGATAAAAATGAGGGAAATGAGATATACAAGAAACAGAGAATAAATGAATGAATGAAATGAATGAATGAATGAATGATGATGAATGAAAAGTAAAACTAAACAAGAGCACAGAAAAGCAACAGGCAGAAAAGCAAGGGAGGTAAAGCAGGAGAGTTTTTTTTTTTGTCTCCCTGTCATGTCAGATTGAGTGAGGTGTCAGCTTTAAACCGAGTTTATCACCGTCAGATTTCTATGAATTCCCTTCATCCCAGCTGACCTACAGTGTACGCGGAACTTGTTAATTTAACTGAGTGGGGTTCTCGGACAAAGCTGTATCACGAAAAAAAATTAATAGATACATACATAAAAAAAAGTTTCAGTAAGCACGCCTCTGGCCTTTAGCAACAGTGAGCATGTTTTGCAGTTTGATAGGGGACATAGATACATAAACAAACAACAAACACGCCTGCGAGTGCTCCTCTGTCTTCTCTTTCTACACACACACACACACACACACACACACACACACACACACACACACACACACACAGAGAGAGAGAGAGAGAGAGAGAGGAGAGAGAGAGGAGAGAGAGAGAGAGAGAGAGAGAGAGAGAGAGAGAGAGAGAGAGAGAGAGAGAGAGAATGGCGACGACAACGATAGATAGGCATTGGCTTAAGAGGGCAGTTTTTCATACTTGACCTAACCATCGTACAAGAGAGAGAGAGAGAGAGAGAGAGAGAGAGAGAGAGAGAGAGAGAGAGAGAGAGAGCAGTCAGTGTATTTGACTTGGTTCCACGAACCTAGACACCCACACACGTATTTCCGATTAATCTCCGGGTTGTTATTCCGAATAAAACGATCAGGTTCAAG
>JADBJO010006514.1:95000-100000 GCA_016801955.1 Conus betulinus
ATCGGCTTGAACCTCGTTTGAAAGTAGAAGTGAAGTAGTGTTCCGTGTAAACCTCGTGGCACACTAAAAACCAACGCCTGTCCACGGGTTTACAACTGTTGACTTTGCTCTTGACCGCTTGAAAGGGGCGCGACTGTCAAGCGACAAAAGGAGTGACCCGCCCTTGCCAACAGGTTTTGGTCGCCTCTTGATCTAACACTGCAATGTGCTTTGGTGTGTTAGGACCCTCCTCCTCCCCCCCCCCTCACACTCCCCCTCCCCCTCCCCCGCTCCCCCTTCTTCCCACTAGCCTGTTCTGTGGTCTGACTTGACTTTTATTAACATCTGGCATTTACTTTGAAAATAGAGAATTTTTTATGAAAAGAACCTAGACTTTGTTTCAGAAACTTGACAAAGAAAGTGTCAATATTTTTTTTCTTTTTATGTGAATCAAGCAGGTGGTGACGTTTGTTGTTAATAATGTCATCAGCATGGCTTTGATCGCATCTTTGGTTCTGCTGCCTCACCCTTTGTTCAACATTGCACAAACACAGCAAAAACAGTGAACACGTGCAAAAAAAAAAAAAAAATGAATGTAATCTGACTCAGGCGACTGTGTAACATTAAGTCACGTCCGCTATGGAGCGGACCCAGTAAACGTTACTGAATATGTGTAGATGGTGGTATACGGTGAGATTGATGTTTAATTAGCATAAGGACAAATATTCCACCCCCCCCCCCCCCCCCCCCCCCCCCCCCCCCCCCCCCCCCCCCCCCCCCCCCCCCCCCACCACACACCACAAAAAAAAAAAAAAAAAAAAAAATGCATATAACAAATGAAGTTTCCGACATTGGATAATATCCTCACCAAACACACTACCGCTCAAAACCTACTCGGCACCAACATCCTCACTCACAAGTTCACAATCTTACACAGACGCGAACATACGGCACAGGCCGGATGTTAGGTAGGCATCCAATGCCTCCTCATCAGAAACCGGGTCAAACCGCAGGGGGTGCACCTGCACAGTGTGTTTTGTGAGCCCTGGAGGTGCACCTGCCCAGTGTGTTTTGTGAGCCCTGGAGGTGCACCTGCCCAGTGTGTTTTGTGTGAGCCCTGGAGGTGCACCTGCCCAGTGTGTTTGTGTGGGGCCCTCACTCCAGGAGGTGCACCTGCCCAGTGTGTTCTGTGAGCCCTGGAGGTGCACCTGCCCAGTGTGTTCTGTAGGCCCTCACTACAGGAGGTGCACCTGCCCAGTGTGTTCTGTGAGCCCTGGAGGTGCACCTGCCCAGTGTGTTTTGTGGGCCCTCACTCCAGGAGGTGCACCTGCCCAGTGTGTTCTGTGAGCCCTGGAGGTGCACCTGCCCAGTGTGTTCTGTAGGCCCCTCACTGCAGGAGGTGCACCTGCCCAGTGTGTTCTGTGAGCCCTCACTCCAGGAGGTGCACCTGCCCAGTGTGTTCTGTGAGCCCTGGAGGTGCACCTGCCCAGTGTGTGTTTTGTGGGCCCTCACTCCAGGAGGTGCACCTGCCCAGTGTGTTCTGTGAGCCCTGGAGGTGCGCCTGCCCAGTGTGTTCTGTAGGCCCTCACTCCAGGAGGTGCACCTGCCCAGTGTGTGTGTGTAGACCCTCACTCCAGGAGGTGCACCTGCCCAGTGTGTTCTGTAGGCCCTCACTCCAGGAGGTGCACCTGCCCAGTGTGTTCTGTAGGCCTCACTCCAGGAGGTGCACCCTGCCCAATGTGCCCAATCAGTCCTGACAGTATTCCCATCAGTCTCCCTTCCTGTCCTCAAAGTATTCCCATCAGTCCTGACAGTATTCCCATCAGTCTCCCTTCCTGTCCTCAAAGTATTCCCATCAGTCTCCCTTCCTGTCCTCAAAGTATTCACATCAGTCCTGACAGTATTCCCATCAGTCTCCCTTCCTGTCCTCAAAGTATTCCCATCAGTCTCCCTTCCTGTCCTCAAAGTATTCACATCAGTCCTGACAGTATTCCCATCAGTCCTGACAGTATTCCCATCAGTCCTGACAGTATTCCCATCAGTCCTGACAGTATTCTTGGCCCTATGTGTGCGTTCGAGAAGTTGAAGTCTTCGGCTATGAGACAGTTGTTTAAAATCAGTTGCTTTCATCTTGGCATGTGGTACAGAGTGGGGTTCAAATGGGTAAAGAGATTGTGATTGCAGTTCCTGGTTGTTGTCCAAGTTGATGTACACTGTGAATGAATAGAATCAAGCGTCTTCTTGGGAATGAAAACGAATTCAGTAAGTCTAGAACTGCCTCAGAATGATTAACTGACCGTAACATGTTATGAAAAAAAAAAAAAAAAAAAAAAAAAAAAAAAAAAAAAAAACATAGAGGCGGAAACCTTGGAATGATGAAGACAGACTGCAACCAACTCACAACTCTACTGTACCTCTGACTAGTTCAGCCCCCTCCTCCCCCCCCCCCCCCCCCCCTCCCTCCCCTGACACCGCCCACCCCCATCCCCACTCTCCACGCCCCCTGTCCCTCGCCATTTTCAAAACCACTCCTTCCCCGTACGTACGTGCTCATTTGCGCCATTTCTTCCCCCCGTCTCATTTTTACACGCAACTCCACGTTCCACAAGAACTGACCTGTCGTGCTCATGGATGTGGAGATTGCACTCGGAAAACCCGGCCGTGAAAAAAAACGAACGCGTGCCCACGCGTGTCGAGGTCTCAACAGCTGTTTAGTTTGCTCTTGACCGTTGGAAAGGGGCGCCACTGACAAGCGACAAGAGAAGTGACCGCCCCTGCCATGGCTTCGGCGCCCTCTTGCGTTTATTTTATAACTTGCCCGCCGTCATCCGAGTTTGCTTTACAGCGGGGCGTTGGCAGAGCGCTCCAGACATTCGGGGCTGAAAACATGTTGAAACGTTGCTGGCAGGTCTGCAAGTCTGGAGATGAGACGACAAAAAAGGCGAGGGTTGTGTGAAGTACCACTGATATATCAATGTATGCACACTGATCTTGGGGGGGGGGGGGGGGGGGGGGGGGGGGCTTTTTATCGATACCTGTACACACACAACATCTGTTCAACTACAAACAAACAAACAAAAAAGAACAAAAGAGAGAGAGAGAGAGAGAGAGACAGAGCATGGCTGAGCATACATGAGAATACAAGATCCTGGTTATCAGTGCACGCAGCTGTATCTGTTGTATCAGTCTGGAAACAAACGGACACGTTACTCAGTACATACATTGCATCAGAGTGAACTTCAGACGTGTTTATTTCCAAAAGAATTTGTACCTGTTGTATCCGAATGAACTTCAGACATGTTTATCATCACAAAGAGTGTGTACCTGTTGTATCCGAATGAACTTCAGACATGTTTATCATCACAAAGAGTTTGTACAGGTTGTATCAGAATGAACTTCAGACAATTTTATCTGTACATAAAACCTTTGCATATTGTAACAATGTGAACTAACAAGATACATCTATCAGTGCCTATAGCTTGTCAATGTTGTCAGTATGAACGAAAAGAAGATCGTCATCAGAGAACATAAAGCCTTACAGTGTTGTTTCAGTGTGAAGTTGAAAAAGGGCATGTTTATTAAAGCATACAGCCAGTGCATGTTGTGTCAGTCAGTGAATATTCAGACGTGTCTATCAGCACAAGGAGTGTGCATTTGTTGCGTCAGTGTGAACGAAAGAACATGTTTGTCAGTATATACATCTTCTTACATGTCGTATTAGTATGAAGTAAAAAGGACACGTTTAGCAGTGCATACAGCCTGTAAATGTTGTGTCAGAGTAAACTAAAAGGACAGGCTTATCAGTGCGTGTAGCCTGTACATGTTGTACCAGTATGAAGAGGTCGTGGGTTCGAATCCCATCAGAAGTCATGTGGGTTTTTCTGCCCCGACCGGCTCCTACCCAGAGTTGAGTTTGCTGCGGGACTCAGTTTGGGAAGACTGGGACCACACAGTCGAGTTTCATCCACTTAATGGATGCGTTTCTGAGAGTGTTGCTCAAATTTCCTGACCAACACTGCAGGTGTCTGTATCTCTCGGGCCTGGTTGACGCCGGGATATATTATGAAAGGAAGCGTAGAGTACAGCCCTGTCATGTAGTCTCAGACCGAAATGGAAATCCGTAGCATCATCATAATCATCCTCATTCTCATCGATCAGCATAAAAAAAAAAAAAAAAAAAGTCTCAAATTCTGTGGCCCTTCATGCCCTGCTCTCATGGTGACCTCAATTTCGATGTCCTCTCCACGTCTGTGGCCTTGGTTTGGTTCCGTCGGGGTCACCGGTATCGGCGGGTCCATGGGGGCTGTCGTTGGATGGACGTGGTGGCGCCCTCCGGAGGGAGAGCTCACTCACGCCGGCTCCGCGACTAAGCATTATTGTCGTCAGTAGGGGGCTTAGTAGGTGGTGTCCTGCGTATGTTAGATCAGAACAGGCGCCACTGAACACCACTGAAGTGACTCGGCAGCAGTGCAGTGTCTCCTCCGGTGGGTTGCCTCTTGACGACTTGACATTGACTGCTCCCTGTGGATTGCCGGTGCCGGGGCTGCGGCGGGGCCGACCGGGCCGTGGCTGTGGACAGGGTGTCGGAATGAGCGGCGTGGGTGCACTGCCTCTGAGGTGGAAAATTGGAACAGGAACACATTGGTCAGTGCATACAACATGGACATATTGTATTAGTCTGAACTAAAAGAAACACATTGGTCAGTGCATACAACATGGACATATTGTATTAGTCTGAACTAAAGGACACATTGGTCAGTGCATACAACGTGGACATATTGTATTAGTCTGAACTAAAAGAACACATTGGTCAGTGCATACAACATGGACAGATTGTATCAGTGTGAACTAAAAGAACACATTGGTCAGTGCATACAACATGGACATATTGCATTGGTGTGAACTAAAGGACACATTGGTCAGTGCTTACAACCGGCACATATTGGATGCCAGTTGAACAAGAAACACGCAATGACGATGGTCAACAACCAGGGGCTGTTTGTCATAAAGCTTGCACCGAT
>JADBJO010006514.1:117500-122500 GCA_016801955.1 Conus betulinus
TGGGATTAATCCTTGCATGTCTATGTAGGGAGTGTCCGCAGGAGTATCAGCCTGCGTACGCAGAAAGAAAGAAAGAGATGTGTGTTGAAGCCAATACTTGAAGACTGAAGCAAAAATCTGTGAGCATAAATAGTTTAAAATGTTCAGTGTCATTTGACGCCGATACGCCCTCTCCACCTCATAGCCCGAATTTTTCCTTAGCTTTTTTTTCTTTTCTTTTTCTCTTTTTTTTTTTTTTTTTTAGAAGAAAAGCTAGGATGCACAAGGTGAGGTAGGACTCGGGAGTAAAGGGATGGAGGAGGAGGGGGGGGGGGGGGGGGGGGGGGGGGGCGCGTTGTTTGGCGATGTGTGTGTTTTGTGAGACGTTGTCCTTGGCATACCTGAGGACTAACACACATTCACCGTCATCAGTCATCATCAACATCTTCCTCTATGTCGTTACCATAGTCATCTTCATTATCTATGTCTTCCCTCAGATCATTACCAAAGTTATCTTCATTATTGTGTCTTCCTCCTTATCATGACCATAGTTATACCCGTCATCTGTGTCTTCCTCCTTATCATGACCATAGTTATATCTGTCATCTGTGTCTTCCTCCTTATCATTACCATAGTTTATACCAGTTATGTCATCTGTCTTTCCCCTTATCATGACCATAGTTATATCCGTCATCTGTGTCTTCCTCCTGATCATACCATAGTTATATCCATCATCTGTGTCTTCCTCCCTGATCATGACCATAGTTATATCCGTCATCTGTGTCTTCCCCTCATCATGACCATAGTTATATCCGTCATCTGTGTCTTCCTCCTGATCATTACCATAGTTATATCCGTCATCTGTGTCTTCCCCCTTATCATGACCATAGTTATATCCGTCATCTGTGTCTTCCTCCTTATCATTACCATAGTTATATCCGTCATCTGTGTCTTCCTCCTTATCATTACCATAGTTATATCCATCCGTCATCTGTGTCTTATATCCTTATCATTACCATAGTTATATCCATCATCCATCTTCCTTATCATATCATAATCCAATCTGTGTATCTCCTTATCATATCATAGTTATATCTTCCTGTGTCTTCCTCCTTATCATAATCATAGTTATATCCATCATCTGTGTCTTCCTCCTTATCATAATCATAGTTCATATCATCTGTGTCTTCCTCCATCATCTGTGTCTTCCTCCTTATCCTTATCATAATCAAAGTTATATCCATCATCTGTGTCTTCCTCCTTATCATAATCATAGTTATATCCATCATCTGTGTCTTCCTCCTTATCATAATCAAAGTTATATCCATCATCTGTATCTTCCTCCTTATCATAATCAAAGTTATATCCATTATCTGCGTCTTCCTCCTTATCATAATCATAGTTAGTCTCAGCAAGGACGGCTGTTCCAGCCCCCAAACCCTTTCAGCCTAGCACGCACCTCTCCCTCCTTGAAGTCCCGCACTGACTCTGACCAAAGGGCCTTAATTAGTACAGGACAATACAGCCAGACCTGCTCTCCACTCACTGTTGTGCCTTCCAATCTCAAGTGTCCGCAACCGCGGCCAAAGAACGGCAAAGGTTTAGTTCAGCAGCCCCTTTTTCTCCTTTCTCCCTCCCTACTCTGCCCCGTCTTCTCCTCCCGCGACCCGAACATGACCTTCTACTTAGCTTCAATAAAACAGCGCGACTGGTACACAAGCCTCTCCACTTCATATACCAAATCTCGCTCATAATTCGGTCGCAGGCAAGTTTATCACAACAGGTCCTTACTGGTACTCTCCTGACAGCCCCCCCCCCCCCCCCCCCCCCCCCCGAGCCTGAAGTCCATAATCTTGTCCGACAAACATCGATTGAGTAATATCAGTTCTGGCTGATCGGCAGAGGGCGCTGGCAATGGATTGCCCCTCGATGGCGCAGTCACAGCATTCACAAAAGCGGATCAGGTTGTGGACTTGTATGTGTGTGTGTGTGTGTGTGTGTGTGTGTCGCTAACACTAAAGTGGTTGAATTAAAGGCAAAATTTCACAGTCGAGAATTGTGTTTAGATACAAATGGAATGCTTCTATAATAACAGAGTGCGTTCACTTCCTCCCCACCTTTTTCAAGCAAATATAGACAAACACGAGAGAGAGAGAGAGAGAGAGAGAGAGAGAGAGAGAGAGAGAGAGAGAGAGACTTTCAAAAACGCACTAGGAAAAGCTCGGGGATTTTGACATACAGGCGAAACTTTGTTGAACCACTTGAACAGGAAACCAGACTAATTATATGTAAACTGCCTATCCCTTTGATGGCTGAGAGAGAGAGAGAGAGAGAGAGAGAGAGAGAGAGAAGGGAGGAGGGGCGGTGGGAGTGGGGTGGAAGGGACACAGCCAGTCAGCCAGCCAGCCAGCCAGCCAGCCAAGACAGACAGTGGATGGTAAAACTGAGCTAAGCCGGTCATGTTTGATGAACGAAAAATCGCTTAAAACAGATCGGTTTGCTTATGCTATTCATTTATTTATAAATAGGCTTTTATTTTTCCTGTATTGTGAAGCACTCTGAGGATGTCTTTTTCTCTCATCGAAGAGCGCTATATAAGCTCGATGTATTATTATTATTATTATATTATTATTATGCTTTTGCTGTCTAAAAGTCAAATGTCGTTTGGTTTTCAGCTACGCTGTTGAGCCATGCTCTATTGCTCGTCCATAGGTTCAAAGCCAAAACAAGTGTGTGTCCAACATAACAGTGGGTTTTTTTTTTTTGTCAAGAGTCTCAAATTTCTTCACAATGCATTGGCACACCTATCCAGTTCACCACGGTCGGTCGTTTCACTGCCGGGGTACCTTCTGATGCAAATACCTGACTGCACACCCGAGCTGATTGAATTCCAAACAAACGTGAGAGCTTTGCAAAGTCACTGCGGCACTTGCCGTGACAGCGAGCGTGTTAATGTTTCACGGTGTTTGCTTTTCCCTGTGTCTTTGTGCAGTTGGTTTGAAAGCGAAACAGTGTAACAGCGCACAGAAACGGGTGGGAACAAGACCAAGCCATAAATTGGGGTGGAAAGACTTGCCTTTTTGTTAAGCATACAAAGACCACGGCACCCAACAGAATCACATCGAAATGTGTGTGTGGTGTGGTGGTGAGAGGGGGGGGGGGGGGGGGGGGGGGGGGGGGGGGGGGGGAAGAGGTAGGGGCAGGGGGGAGGCGGGAGGGGGGTAGGGGGAGTTAAACAGACGCGCGCGCGCATGTGTGTGTGTGTGTGTGTGTGTGTGTGTGTGTGTGTGTGTTGTTGCATGCTCGTGCGCGAACGTGAGCGTGTGCTGTAAGTGTGTTTTATGTTTTTTGTTGCTTTATCTTATATTTTGTAGGACTGTGTATGGTTTGTTTGTTTGTTTGTTATCTTACAAAAGAGGGTTACACGCCTAACTGTGACTAACCTAAACCACGGGATCTGTCATTCGAACTTAAGGTCAGCACAACACAACGGGCCTTTCAATCCCCGTCTGAAGCAGGCTGATGACTATCTGACCTCAATACTGAGTGCCCGTGTCTGCAGGAAAAAATATCTGGCACGTCCAAGCTGTTTTAAAACTTCCCTGCGGCAGACAGACAGACAGACCGACTGACAGGCAGACACACAGACTGACAGACAGGCAGACCCACATACACAGACACGATGCTTCGCATGACCCACCTCAAACCAAACGAGAGAGAATCGATTTCGCCGAAACCAAATGAGAGAGAATCGATTTCGCCACTAACCTAATTAGACTGCAACAACATATTCAAGATCGTTTCCGAGTTGTTTTTTTTTTTTCTTTTTTTTTTTTTTTTTTTTTTTTTTTTTTTTTTAGTCTTGCTGGGAAGACATCTTCACCAGCACGGGTTCTTAGCTCCCTTGTCGTATTTCGCGGTGACCGCTTCAGACTCCAAGCAGGGAACCTCGGACAGAAGGCCCCAGGAAGCAGCATGACAGACTCCGGCCTTGACACTCATCAAACGTTGTAAGCTTGCCTCTAAGATCGGGGGTCGAATAGCTCAGTGTAGAGCGCCGGACTCGTAATCTTGGGGTTGCGGGTTCGAATCTCCACCGGGCCGTTTCGGGACAGGGGGATTTTTCCCTCGGAGTTAACATTGGTTCTGACTCCATTTCCCATACAATCCTTCGAATGAGACTCAAAACCGAGGTTCCGTGTGTGGACGCACGCACAACATCTTGCACACACGTCAAATCTTATCACCAACTTTCGGAGGAGAAGGCCAGTTTGGCCGTTGGTATGGATGACACGTTACACATAGCATGCACCTTCATGCTGTGTCAGCAGACTTTACTCCCCTTAACGACTAACGTATGGATTGTCCACAGTCTGTCCATCGTCAGCAGACTTTACTCCTCTTCACGACTAACGTATGGATTGTCCACAGTCTGTCCATCGTCAGCAGACTTCACTCCTCTTCACGATTAACGTATGGATTGTCCACAGTCTGTCCATCGTCAGCAGACTTTACTCCTCTTCACGACTAACGTATGGATTGTCAACATTTTTTTTTTCAATTGGGGTTTTATTTTCGTATTTTAAAAACGAGGTAAAAATTTAATCACTTTCTGCCAAGACCGCATACTGCAAGCGGGGCGCTTAGGTTTACTCCTGATTTTTTTGTTTAATCAAGGAAATGGCTCCATGCTATGTGTGGGTATATGACACACCTATCAGCATCACACACTGATAGTAGCTGACAATTATCTCAAGTGGGCATCATCAAAGTCAATATAGAAAAACGCTGGCCGGACTCGTAATCCAAGGGTTGCGGGTTCGAATCTCCGCCGGGGCCGTTTCGGTACAGGGGATTTTTCCCTCGGAGGTAACATTAGTTCTGACTCCATTTTCCCCTACAGTCCTTCGAATGAGACTATAAACCGAGGTTCCGTGTGTGAACGCACGCATAACATCTTGCACACACGTCAAAAATCCCATCACCAACTTTCGGAAGAGAAGGCCAGTTTGGGCCGTTGG
>JADBJO010006514.1:130000-132092 GCA_016801955.1 Conus betulinus
TATAGAAGAGTCTGGTTTGTGTATTTTGGGGGAGAACACTTTCTTTGTAGTATTCCTCAAATTTTTCAAAAGAAGCCCTTTGTAAGAGAGAATATCCTTCGTGTAAGCTCAAGGGAATATGAATAGTAGCCGTATTGTCAGAATTGTTTGCACCTGCTCGAGCAATCCTGTCAACCCATTCATTTCCGGATATGGAGCAATGGGAAGAAACCCAACAAAAATTAACTGTCATACCTCTTGACATGAGGTTGTGAATAAGTACTTTAATTTCAGATATGATTTCAGCACGATTTTTTGAATTTGTAGATTCTAAAGCTTGAAGAACTGACTTGGAATCTACACAGAAGAGAATACCATAAAAGTCAATGATAATTCATTCATGTACTTTATGGCCATTAATATTGCTATTAGTTCGGCTGTAAAGATAGACAGATTTGCCCCAAGATGAAAGGACTTTTCAATTTTTTAAAATGGAATGCAAAAGCCACACAACCAGCATTATTGTTTAATGGAGACCCATCAGTATAGACTTTTACGAGGGTGACGATAACAATCATTGATATGTGATTTTGCTTCGCAAGCTATAATATTAATGTTATCAGTTTTAGATATATAGTATAGTAGTATAGTATAATCAAATTTTGGTTTGAAGAGCTCCCAGTTTGGTACGGGACTTATGGGAAAACGCACACAGCAAGCTTTTTATGATTGATACCTGCATTTGTCAAACAAGTGAGAAGAATATGTGAGTATCGTTTTTAGTGGCTCGAATGTTTTTTCGCACGTTTAGGAAAGTCTACATCAGACCTCACATCCAGTTCCGTTTGGTTAGCACTTTGAATAGTGTGGTGTGTGTGTGTGTGTGTGTGTGTGTGTGTGTGTGTGTGTGTGTGTGAGGCGGGGAAGTGTAGAAGGTACGGGATGGTCTTTAAAGGGGGGCAGGGGGGACAATGGAGGAAAGCTGGAGGTGGGGGAGATGAAAAGGGCACAATGTCACGAGAGTGGTTTATGGTGAGAATTGTTCAAACTCTTCCCCCACACAACGTATACAGACACACAAATACACAGACCGACTAATAAGCACACAATCACCCCCCTACCCCCAAACCCCCCCCACACACCACACACCACACATCAACACACACACACACCACACACACACACGCCCCACACACACACACACACACACACCCCACGTAACTAACACAACTAACACACACACACACACCACACACAACACACCACACACACACACACACCCACACCACACACACACACACACACACTCACACACACACATCCACACACCACCACACATGCCTAAACACTTGCCACACACCAACAAACCACAGCACAACACACGGAAACACACACACAATACACACACACACACACACACACACAAACACACACACACACACACAATAGCATACATCGTGCACGCTAACAACGCTCTCTCTCTCGGAGTGCGGACACCATCAACACACACACACACACCACTCTGACAAACACCTCTCACACACACGCCACCAAAAGCACACACACCACACAGGAGCAAATTGCTCTCTCTCTCCTCTCTCTCTCTAAAAACACAAAAAGACAAGACACACACGTGTATACAAACATAAGGTACGTGTAACTGTCTCTTATCCTATAAACAAGAAGACACAACGAGGACCACAAACACATATTCTCCGTCTCTCTCTCTCTCTCGCTCTCTCTCTCTCTCTCACTCTCTCTCTCTTCTCTCCCTTCTCTCCTCTCCTCCTCTCTCTCTCTCTCTCTCTCTCTCCTCAAACACACACAAGACAACACACACGTGTATACAAACATACAGGTCCGTGTAATGTCTCCTATAAACAAGACACCCACGAGGAACACACTCACTATATTCTCTCTCTCTCCATCATTCCTCTCTCCTCTCTCTCTCGCTCTCTCCTCTCTCGCTCTCTCCTCTTCCTCTCTCTCTCTCTCTCTCTCAAACCACACAAAGACACCACACACTGTGGTATAGCGACATACCGATACGCTCTATTGTCAGCATATAAAACAAGACAACCCACGAGGACCAAACATATAGTCTTCCTTTCTC
>JADBJO010006515.1:7500-11342 GCA_016801955.1 Conus betulinus
ACACACACACACACACACACACCACTCACTCACTCACTCACTCACTCCCCCACATCATCCCCAACCCCCTTTTCGGTTAAAAACAACCACCTAACCAGCCAACCAGCACCAACGAGCAAACAGATAGACAAAGGAAAGCAGCCACCGCTGGCCAGGACCGGCAGAAAACCACCTGACAATCTGACCAGGACTAAAGAGGAGGCCAAGACCACTCCCAGGCTAAACCACCTGACAATCTGACCAGGACTAAAGAGGAGGCCAAGACCACTCCCAGGCTAAACCACCTGACAATCTGACCAGGACTAAAGAGGAGGCCAAGACCACTCCCAGGCTAAACCACCTGACAATCTGACCAGGACTAAAGAGGAGGCCAAGACCACTCCCAGGCTAAACCACCTGACAATCTGACCAGGACTAAAGAGGAGGCCAAGACCACTCCCAGGCTAAACCACCTGACAATCTGACCAGGACTAAAGAGGAGGCCAAGACCACTCCCAGGCTAAACCACCTGACAATCTGACCAGGACTAAAGAGGAGGCCAAGACCACTCCCAGGCTAAACCACCTGACAATCTGACCAGGACTAAAGAGGAGGCCAAGACCACTCCCAGGCTAAACCACCTGACAATCTGACCAGGACTAAAGAGGAGGCCAAGACCACTCCCAGGCTAAACCACCTGACAATCTGACCAGGACTAAAGAGGAGGCCAAGACCACTCCCAGGCTAAACAGTCAGTTTACTCTGCTGTGAAGCTCAGAATCTTGGGACCAAATTAAGAATACAAGAAGCTGAGGGATAGGGAAGGGGGTTGGGGGAGGGGAAACAGACAGACTGAATAGAAAGTCTGACAAGCTGTGGAGAACCAGAGCGGTTCTTAATGGTCTGGCACTAAGCTAAGATGATCAGCCTGAAAGAAAATATAACGCTGACAGAGAGAAAGATGGAAATGCATTCGCTTAAACCTCAATGACATCAACGTCCCAAAAAAACACTTTAGAAAAAAAAGGTCAGAAGGGGGAATGAGAAAGCAATTATAGAGAAAACAGCACGCATGACTCAGTAAAAAAAAAAAACCCTCAAAACTGGCAAAGTGAAAGAAGTCATTAAACAGCCGAAGAAGAGAACATCTCCAGGCTCTTGAACTATATGCTATAAAGTGCAACACCATTTGGGAGACACAACTCTCAGAAAACTGCTTTATTTGTACAAACTAAACTGGAAAAGAGGTACGTCACCTTGGTGAAGACTTCAAGAAAAGGAAGAAACAAAAGCAGCCTTCTTTGCTGTCGTCCAGCTGGCCCAAACAGCAAGACATTGGAAAGTGTTAGAAAGTGTATCTGCAGAGACGCTGTGACTCGGGGGGGGGGGGGGGGGGGGGGGGGGGGGGGGGTGGGGGGGGGGGGGGGCTATCCTCTGTGGACAGCACACTGGACTCAGGCAATACAAGAGCAAGTTGAGACAGCACAGCTCGCGCAGGTCGTAGAAGGAGCACATCAACTTCAAAGATGAGTATGCATGCTTCCATCGATCCCGGTGACATGTTGAAAGTCTGTTTCTCCGACAGAGGAATGACAGTCAGTTTCAAAGTGAGAAGACCGCAGGCGGAAATTGAGACAGACTTTAAAGAGACGAACAAATTACAAGACAAAGCACGACGCGTTTCGACCTCGTTGGTCTTCTTCGGGCGGGGAGGAAACCAACATTGAGGACAATGAAAACGAAGAACGAACAATCACTTATCTCCTCAAATTGCGAAACAAATCAGAGTATCAGCATTCACATAACTGAATCAATCCCCCCCCCCCCCCCCCCCCCCCACACACACACACACACCTTGCTGTTCTCAAATGAGTAAGGTTCCTGTGATCTGTACGTTATCAAATCGGACATTCTACAATTTTGACGTAGCCACGAATTTGCGTAGACTGTTCCATACAATGTTTTCGGGACTTTCTGGAGGTTTCTGGGATTACATCTATGCTGCTAGAACTGTTACATATTGTTCTCTAAATACACGCCCTTACCCACAACTTTTAATGTTATGTGAAACTGTAGTGTACAAGAGTAACCAAAACAAATCTCTCTCTCTCTCTCTCTCTCTCTCTCTCTCTCTCTCTCTCTCTCTCTCTCTCTCTCTCTCTCTCTCTATCTATCTATCTTTGTCTCTGTCAATCTGTCTCTGTCTGTCTGTCTGTCTGTCCGTCTCTCTCTCTCTCTCTCTCTCTCTCTCTCTCTCTCTCTGTGCTCCTCTCCACCCTCCTCTCTCTCTCTCTCTGCCCCTCCTCCTCTCTCTCTCTCTCTCTCTCTCTCTCTCTGATTGCATCACATTCTACCATTGCATCTTTCCCCTCAATTGTGTTTTTTATTGCTACAAAATAATCACGTTACACTAAATGTTAGAGTAGCCCCTAATTCAGTTGGTATTGTAGCAGCCCTAACTAATGCAGTTGGTGTTGTAGTAGCCCTATCTAATGCAGCTGGTGTTGTAGTAGCCATATCTAATACAGTTGGTATTGTAGTAGCCCTAACTAATGCAGTTGGTGTTGTAGTAACCCTAACTAATGCAGTTGGTGTTGTAGTAGCCCTGTGTAATGTATCTGGTGTTGTAGTAGCCATGTCTAATGCAGTCGGTGTCGTAGTAGCCCTGACTCATGCAGTTGGTGTTTTAGTAGCCCTGACTCATGCAGTTGGTGTTGTAGTAGCCCTGACTCATGCAGCTGGTGTTGTAGTAGCCCTGACTCATGCAGCTGGTGTTGTAGTAGCCCTGACTCCTGCAGCTGGTGTTGTAGTAGCCCTGACTCCTGCAGCTGGTGTTGTAGTAGCCCTGACTCCTGCAGCTGGTGTTGGAACAGCTCTAACTAATGCATTTGATGTTGCTGTAGCCCTAGCTAGTGCGGCTGGGCGGCCAGTTACAAAATCACCACGTTACACTATCTGTTGGAGTAGACCTAACTAATGCGATCTGTTGTCCACACAGTTGCTGCTGGTACAGAACCATCCGGGAGGCTTACTGGGTCACTGAGTACTTCTGCTGCCCCGGCTATACCCACAGTGGTGACTACAACTGCAATGACCGTGAGTGTTCGTCAGTTCTTCTCCTTTCATCATCTTCTTCCTTCCTTTTCTGCATTATCGTCATCGCCGTCGTCGTCGTCGTCGTCGTCATCATCGTCGTCGTCGTCGTCGACATCATCATCATCATCATCATCATCATCATCATCATCATCATTGTCTTCTTCTTCTTCTTCTTCTTCTTTCTTCTTCTAATGTGTAATGATAATGATAATGTTTTACATATCGTAATGACCGAGGTATTGTCAGCAGTTTCTTCACTCCTCTGTGTGTTGTGTTCCATGTCGTTCACTGGTCAGCCAGTAGGTGTTGCTTTTCATCAGATGTCCCGGAGAGGCTGATGAGCACTATCCTTATTCCCTGCTATCGCAGATGTGGCTGACCTTGCCCGGTTACTGGCCACTCAAACTGACCACTCTTGTTGTCAGATATTGAACTTCCTTTTTTTGACGTTCAGGTTTAAGACTCATTCTTCTGTGTGTTTATCGTTCTCATTCCATTATAGGAGAGCATTACATACGTATAGATAGATAGATAGATAGATAGATAGATAGATAGATAGATAGATAGATAGATAGATAGATAGATAGATAAAAGGATGGATGGATGGTTGGATGGGCAGACAGACAGACAGATATCGAGACAGATACAGAGATCGATACAGAGAAAGTAAAAGAGATAGAGAGATAGAGAGACAGACGGATAGATAGGACCATCGATATGTGTTCACTCTCCCCTCTCCCTCTCTCTCTTTCTCTGTGTCTGCCCTT
>JADBJO010006515.1:12288-24788 GCA_016801955.1 Conus betulinus
CTGTGACCTCTCTCTTTGGATAACTCATAACCAGTGAAGCCGCTCTTTGATATATTTCACAGGCTTGTTTATGATGTCAGCATCCAATAAAACTTTATTTGATCTCTAGACGAAAAACTGACGAAACAATGAAGGAAAGAGAGAAACGAAACGAAACGAAACGAAACGAAACGAAATTTTATTTTACCAGGATAATAGGATAAGTATATAAATATGTACAGAATAACCAATTAATTAATTCGCTATATACAACTGAAGTCAATATCATTGACAAAAATATGAGAACTAACAATACTATAAATGCATCAGGGGAGGGGGGAGGGGAGGTTGGAAAAGGGAGGGGGAAGGCAGAGAGGGAAAGTGGAGAATAAAGGGGGAGGACTTGGGATGGGGAAAAATGGAGGGGGAGGGGGTAAGTGAAGCAGGGGAAGTTATGGAGGGAGGCATCGATGTATGGTAAATATAGTGCCGTTTACCTCCTCCACTTTTACACACACACACACACATATTCATAAAGTAATTAAGGCATAGACGAATACAAGTATATACTTTTAGATAATTGTAACCTTCTATTCACATTTGAAATAAGCATGAAATGATTTAGTTTATGAATAAGGATTTATGCAAGAGTTGTTTAAAATGATACAATGTTTTGAATAAGGATTTTTTTATAGGCTGTCTTGAAAGAATTAATGCTCCCCTTTTCTTTAATGTTTATTGGTAGGGAATCCAAAGTGTTCCGCCGGAGTAGATAAGACTAGTTTTGAAAAGATCGTTCTTGGTCGACGGATAAGTATATTATTAGTGTAACGTGACTGATTGAGAGGAAATTTAGCGGTTAAAGTAGGTAGGAGGTGCGTAACCGTTCATAATTCTGTACATCATTATTGCTTTGTTGTATTGAAGTTTGAGTGACAAAGGAAGAATGTTTAGTTTGATATAGTCTTGAGGGGTTAATGAAGATGATTTTAGAAGTATAGCCTTGAGGGCTCGTTTATTGACCCTGGCTAGAGGTTTCAGTGAATTAGCACTACACGAATCATAAAGAGTAGAGGCATAATCAATAATGATGATGAATATATGCATGGTAAAAGTGCTTACGTGCGTTTATATCAAGAAAATTTTTTTATTTTTGTCAGCTGGAATACTTTTTGCGACACGCGCGTTTGCTTAAACAAGTAATATGGGGTGCCCAGGTGAGATTATGATCTAAGGTGATTCCCAGAACTTTATGGGTACTGACTTCTTCAAGCTGGTTTACACCTATGTATATAGAGGGCATTACAGAAGTTATGTTTTGTCTTTTTTGCCGCGACGTTATAATCATATACTTAGTTTTCTTTTCATTTAAAGACATGTGATTGAGTTTAGTCCAAGTAACTAACTGGTCAACATTCTTGCATTTTAACGGATAACTGATGGAGGTTAGAGTGGTTAGAATGAACAGACGTGTCATCCGCGAACAGCTCGCAGGAACCTTTTATGTGTAAGGGTAGATCGTTTACGTAGAGTAGAAAAAGAAGAGGACCAAGAACTGATCCCTGTGGTACACCGTATTTTTGTCGTTAAAAAAAAAATGGACTGCTTGTTACGTAAGAAGACTGTATGCTGACGGTCAGTAAGAAACGATTTTATTAGTAAAAGGGCGTTATCAGAGAATTTGTAAAGTACCAGTTTTTTCAGTAGTAAATGTATGGTCTATAACATCGAATGCTTTTGCAAAATCAACGAACAAAACTCAGTAAATTTCAAATCATCATATTGGTTAACCATTGATCAACGAGGTTTGATAGTGCTGTGTGGCAAGAGTGGTTAGCTCTAAATCCAGACTGGCTGGGGATGAAGCAAATCGTACTTTGAGATATGAGACATGGCATGTTTGTTAATATGTTTTTCTAATGTTTGGAGAGAACAGAAATAAGTGAAATGGGTCTATAATTAGAAGGATCAGTTTTATCGCCAGATTTGTAGATTGGTATTATCTTAGCTTGCTTGAGAATATTTGGAAAGTAACATTTATCTATACAAAGGTTATATAGAAAAGTCAAGGAGTCAGCAATGAGAGGGGCACTGAGTTTCAAAATCTTCCCATCTAAGTCGTCAAGACCACGTGTACTTGTCTGTTTCATATGCACAAGATAGAAGTAAACATCGTATAACTTTATAGGGGGAATAACTAATTCTGATTTAATCGCTTTAGACTCACTGTAATCGATCAAGAGTTTTAGGTCATTGGCTTTCGAGTCATCGTGTGTTTCACAGTTTGATCAGCAATATTAGAAAATGATGGTTTAGAGTATCAGCAGATATATCACTCGGAATTGTGTAGGTTTTTGTCAAGATTCTTGTGTGAGAGAGTGTTTATGGCCTTCCAAATTGGTTTAGAGTTATTTTTAGAGTTGTTATAAACTAGTTTAAAATATTTCTGTTTTGAACTGCGTAGCATAGATGTACTTTATTTCTTCTTTGTTTCTTAAACTGATCAAACTGTTTATTTTTTTAATAAAGTATCTCTTAACCATATAGCTTCTTGAATTTGATCTGTAAGCCACGGGGGTTTGGGGGAATGTTTAACTCTTTTGGTTTTTAAACGGAGCGTGTTTGTTGTAATCTCTATAAAGGTTCTGTGCCAAAATTCAAAGGCTTCATCAGGGTTAGTGTATTGATAAACTTGAGATAATGATGAATGGGCTAAGTCAAATAAGAAAAGAATCCCGATTAAAGTCGGCAAATGATCTATATGTGATAACTTTATGTCCAGTTTTAGGAATTTTTGTACCTTTCTTTAACCAAGTGACACATACAGGTAAATGATCACTGTAGCCACAATGTGGAGAGCATATTTCAATGATGTTTTGTTTTGTGTTAGCATAGATGTGATCTATTAAAGTTGCAGATGTTGGGGTAATCCGTGTTGGTGAATCAATTAACTGAGATAGGCCTAAATTACTGCACGTTACATTCCATCGATTATTGATCTTTAGGAGGTCTATATTAAATCACCCAGGAGAATAGTTTCCGTTTCCAGCAAGTAAAACAGCTTCCATCATGTCGTTAAATTTATCATGCCAGTCAAGGCATTCTGCGGGGTTTGAGAGAGAGAGAGAGAGAGAGTGTGTGTGTGTGTGTGTGTGTGTGTGTGTGTGTGTGTGTGTGTGTGTGTGTGTGTGTGTGTGTGTGTGTGTGTGTGTGATCTGTGGGCTTTTCTAAGCATGCTCCTGGGCGCACGCATGTGCACACACGCACATACATATATACGCATATAAGTGTGCCTATGTATGCACATGCGTGTGTGACCTCTAGATTTGTTAGAGCAGGCTCCAGTGCGCACGCGTTTGTACGCGTGTGCGTACATATATGCGTATGCACCTATGACTGTGCAGACGCGCATACGTGCGTACGCACGCGCTTGTGTGTGTGTGTGTGTGTGTGTGTGTGTGTGTGTGTGTGTGTGTGTGTGAGCGCGCGCGCCTGCGTGAGTGCACACACTCATGCGACCGTGAGAATGTGTTTGAGTGGGATGTGAGTGTGTGTGCGCGCGCGTGTATCTGGATGTTTACTGCTGTTGCTGCTGTTACTTACTTACTATACTACTCTACTACTACTACTGATAATAACAATAGTAATAGCTATTAAAAATTAAGCAAGTAATTGTTAACAGAAAGTTTGTTACAGAAAAAAATAATTGTTTGGTGTGATGATCAATCGACAAACAGACATATCACAGCTCTCTCTCACCCCTCCCTTTCCCCCACTCTACCACAGCATGTGGAACACATATCGTAGGCAAGCACGTATATCATATACTGCCAGTACCACCCCCATTCCATATGAGCATGCGTGCCTTGGATCGTGTACAAGACAACCACATAATTCTTTCCATCCCTCCACACTCACAGGCAACAGAAGTCCACGGTTGCCAAGCTCAGGGTTCCAGGAGTCTGTGATGTATTCAAGTATTTGTGTTTCTTGCATGGTCTATCATCAATGCTATGAATATAAATAAGCAGATGATGATGCATCAGAGATAAATGTAAATCAACAAACAAATAAATCAATATTTCTGCCAAACACCACATAATTTCGAGTAGATTTGACATGTATATATAACGGCACATTTAAGTAGTGGGGGAAAAAACAAGTGTAGGTTAACAATTCTTCCATCATTATAGTAAAGACTCGGCATAAGTTTGAATTTTTTTAAACTAAAAAAATGTATATTATAGAAATGAAAACCCTTTACTAGCTGCATGAGGAAACCATCGCAATCCCTCTCGAAGGCAGATCTATAAGTATCGCCTGCTCCTAAGCCTTTCGTCTGCTCGGTCTGAACTCATCAGGGAGACACGGCTGATTGTGTCTGTATCCTTTGCGTTAAATAGAGACACACCACAGTCCGTAATTCTGTGGTGTTCTCACCACCAAGGGTTCAAAGAAGAATCCAACAGCACCCCCAAAGCAGCTAGTGAAAGGTAGTAGAATAAAATAAAACGAAAGTGTGGAAAGGTAAAAAGTTGCAGAAAAACATTATGCAAACAATATAAAATGTAAGGGACAGTCTTTGAGCCTATGCTTGAGGATCCATTTAAGGATGCAAGGGAGAACCAAAATAGGGAACATCTGAGTGGTCAGCTCTGCTGTTCAATAACCCAAGCATTGTCAGCGGCTAAGAATTGTGTAGGAAAACCTTTACTGGTTCTCCTAAAAATGCAATCGCCCACTGATTGACCAAACAATACAATGCTGAACAATTATGAAGTGGGGGAAAACAAGTGTAGGTTAACAATTATTCCATCATTATAGTAATGACTGGCAAAGATGTGAAAATGTTAAACAATTGAAGGAATGTATGTTATAAAATGAAAACCCTTCATTAGCGGCATGAGGGAACCATCTTATCCCTCTCGAAGGCAGATCTATATGTATCGACTGTTCCTAGGCCTTTCCTCCGCCGGATCGGAACTCATCAGGGAGACTGTGATGTGTGTGTGTGTGTGTGTGTGTGTGTGTGTGTGTGTGTGTGTGTGTGTGTGTGTGTGTGTGTGTGCATCTATTGACTCTCCATTATTACACTATTTCTTCGCTTTATTGGTGCACACATTTGTATCAGTGCACATACGACTGCAGTAAAAACAGGGGATCCTGAGAGAATCTGTCTTTTATCTCAGCTGACGTGTATTTAGTCATTGCGTCTCTATCTGGGAAGGCACAGTATGAGTCTCCTCCATTTACAAGGAATCTTCGCAGTGCTGGCCTTGAGATCAAACCAATATTTATTTGGTGTTGATATTGTTTGCTCTCTCTATAAGTCGAGATGTGCATTCTCTTCTATTCTTGATATTGAGTCTGCATATACTCTATGGTATAGTGGCTTCGATATTCATTGCGGTGGTTACGGCATAAACCTTTTGAATATGATAACACTGAAAGAAATTTAACAAAATCAGTAATAATCAATATGATACAGAGTTAAGATGAATAACGTATATACTGTTATAATGCCTTTGATTTAGAGTCAATGGAGGTGTGATTCAATACATCATTTCTTTAAAATATGCATACAGTCTTTATACTACGTCCTTTTTTCAATACCACAGTTTCTGAGCTCGAGTAAAGAGGATTCTAATGATGGTGACCAGACAAACCTTTATGAGGTGATTTTCTTGTTTCATCCAGTGCCTGGTACTAATATACAGAATGTGAATAATACATTCACCGCATCAGCTACGGGTGAAAAGTGCACTTAGGTCATCAACAACAATTAAGAACGTGTAAGATGACATGATAGGTGTTTGACTTTTTATGTCTTTGGTATCAAAGGCAATTTTGCATTTTCAAAATGAAAATAATATTTTCAAAATATAACAAGCTTTGGTTGGTTAGACGCCAGAACACGATGGTATTAAGTTAAAGTGACTTTCAGCATGAATTTGGTGCACTCCTAAAGACAAAGAACAATGCTTCCATATTTTGAAAAGCATGACTGAGGAAATATTCCTGTAATGCTTCTCTGCGACAGAATGGGTTCATGTTCTTATAAATACTCTCGAGTATTTATCGCTTTTCAATATAGTACGTGCTTTGTAGGTAGTCTGATCACTCACCCGAACAAGGTGACGCTGAAGATCATTTTGAAACGACTGAAGCTGCAGGCAGAGATTATTGCTGAAGAACAGACAGGCTTTAGAGCAGATCACATTACTACCAAACCGATTAGAAACCCTTCCACAGGGTGTGGCATGCAATGTCATGGCCGACAGTGAGACTGTACAACATCAACACCAACCTCATCAGGGCCATAGAATGCCTCCACAATAAAGCCACCAGAACAGCCTTCCTCAATCCCACCATAGGAGACTGGTTCAAGACAACTCTTGGCGTGAGGTAAGGCTGTGGACTCTCACCCACTCTTTTCAATATTAACCTGGACAGATGGACGTCCGACGCACTAGAAGGACACAAAGGCTTATTGTTCTGCGGTATTCGAGATTAGCGCCCGAAAAGCCAAAACTTATGACCAACAAAACCAATGAAATCAGCGCTAACATCGCTCTCAATGAAGATAAACTAGAGACAGTTCACAACTTCAAGTACTTCGGGGCAATTGTTTCAGCTAAGGGAACAAAGCCTCAAGTACTGTCCTGAGTTGCGCAAACAGCACTAGCCAGACTAAACTAAGACCCAACTGGAATGATAGAAACAGCACAATCAGTTCCAATATCAGACTGATGTGCTCCCTGGTCATTGTCATATTTCTCCATGACTGTAAAACGTTGACTCTGACAGCTGATCGTGAGAGAAGGATTCGGGCATTAAAGATGAATGCTTTCTGCAAGATCCTTGGCATCTCATACAAATACCACATTTCCAACTTGGAAGTCCAGGCTAGAGTAGGGCAAGCCACTGGACCACACGAAGACATGTTGTCCACAGTGAAATGAAGGAACATGGGATGCTATAACAGAACTTGCCCAAACCATTCTGCAAGGAACAGTGCAAGAAGGCAGAAGGAGAGGAAGACAGAGAAAGAAATGGGAGGACAACATCAGTGCATGTACTGACTTCACACTCAGCAACTGCCTAAGAGCTTCTGAGAACTAGGAGGAGTAGAGGACACTGGTTGCAAAGTCTTCAGTGGCGTCGCCACGCTCTTCAAATATGCCCCAACGCATGCAAGACTCCGCCATGACGCTGTTCAGACTCTGCCCTGATACTGTTCAGACTCCTCCCCGACGCTCTTCAAGACTTTGCGCCCTGACGCTGTTCAAGATTCCAAGATAGGTGAAAGGTGAGGCTATAGGGTACTTTCTTGTGAACATGATACAAGGGATAAAGAGAGAAAAGGCCACCTCTTATGCTTTGACATGAAATATGAGTTACCTGACCACACTGATAAAGTCACAGATTTGTGATAAAAGAACGCTGCTCTCGGTGCTTGGGTTGCGAGAGGACTTGTTGTCAAGTATAACTGTGAATGAGGGACAAGTGGATGTAGCGAGTATGTGCCGGGAGGTTTCCTCGTTTTAGAGATAGGTAGATATTCAGTGACGATTCACTGCTTCACTGGGGATAATAAAAATGAATTTTGAAGGGTTGAGTGAAAGTTCTGTGCAAACTGGAGGACGAGACAAAAAAAGTGATCAGAACGTATGTTCATTTCGACAGCAGGTGTGCTCGCACCTTACACTTAGGCAGACACTGAAAGCTTAAATGGTTTCCTCGAGAGAATATTAAGCGTGAATATATCGGCTGGGAACCGGGATGTTTGAACTAGTCACAAAAAGTCCATGACTCCTTTTCCATTGGTTTGCTCCCAAAGGTCATTGCCTCACCACTGCTCAATAAGACATACATTTTGTTGGCGCTGGAAGGCATCTATGACCTCCTTTGCCTAAGAAATATCATATTTGATCTATCCTGACCTGTTCGTCTTTATAACAGTGGAACATTCATTAGAAGATAAAAAGAGTTCTGCATACATGATAATACTGTCACACACCCTCATGATTTGTCTTGCCTCTTCTTCCGTATAAATGATGCTGCAAGCACGAAAAAATTCTGGCGCTTAAATCACTCGGTGATGGTGAGCACAATGTGATGTTGATTCACATATAGTCTACCGTTGCTGACTGTGTACGCGTCACTGTTCAGAAAGTCATAGAGAAGATTTCTGGCGATGTCCTTACAGAGCATGTATTGACATCGAATCTTGTTGGCACCTTGCAATGTAAATGTTCATGTAATTATGCATGACTCGCTGTCAGAATTACATTTGTCTGCTCTAAGATGGTTGATCATGCAAAATAAAATGGCAGCATAACCTTAACACTTTTTTTATTATTACCAAGTGAATGAATGAGAGAGAGAGAGAGAGAGAGAGAGAGAGAGAGAGAGAGAGAGAGAGACTCGTATTCACACTGACATGCATGCACACACACATTGCCTCTTTGATATACACACAATAGAAGATTGACGGAGGGGAGGGCAGGTTGGCTCTAGTGGTAATGCGTTTTGTTTAGAAATCGATTATCTGGAAAACAAAACAACAAAATCACACACACACACACACACACACACACACACACACACACACACACACACACACACACACACACACACACGCATGCATGCACACACACACACACACACACACACACACACACACACACACACACACACACACACAACACACACACACACACACACACACACACACACACACACACACATGCTCACACACACACGCATGCATGCACACACACACACACACACACACACACACACACACACACACACACACACACACATACAGTGAGAGAGAGAGGAGAGGAGAGAGAGAGAGAGAGAGAGAGAGAGAGAGAGAGAGAGAGAGAGAGAGAGAGAGAGAGAGAGATTCAATACAATCCTTCCGTTCCAGTCTAACATCAGACCTACTTTTTCGAACATCGTCCCGCCTGTGGAGCTTTGGAGAGGAGAAGATAAGCACCATTTCCCACCTCTCCTCACCCCCCACCCCCTCACCCAGCTATCCATCCCTACTGAAACACCATGATGGACACTCAGTCCGACACCATGCTGCAATAGTGCTTGCCAGGACTACCAAACCACCGTGCTTACCATGGCTGGACATGAAAAAAAGTATCATTTTGCTGTTGAGACATCCATCACTGATGTATAATTCCTACATCATTAGAAGTCCTGTGTGGCCTTCCACCGATGTTTTTGTTTGGCATTGTGTCTGGCATTGTTTCTGCTTTTAACTGCATAGTTACAAACATGTTACTCGTCCTCATGGAGACACGTGCATGGAGAAACAACCAAGACAATGACGGCTGCAACATAATCATTGAATGAAGTCGCGGATATCGCTGCTCGGAACTGCACTCAACGGTGTTTTTCAATGTGTGGACTGCAAAAACGGAGTAGGCTACACCCACCGTAGCAGATATCTGGAATGCTAACAGGCGAGTAACATGCTTCCCTGGCGAGCACTTACGCTGTCTAAACTCACAGCTCTTGTGGTGACCGACTAACGGGTATTTTAGTTCGCCTTTACGACGCGTGTCAATACGGTGAATGTATTTGCGTGGAGTCCAAACATTCTTTGCCCAGAGGCGACCACCCTGTCCACAAAATCCAGACAACTGGAAGAAATGGCTACTTCAGTTGGTTTGTATCTATCTATCTATCTATCTATCTATCTATCTATCTATCTGTATGTATGTCTGGTCTATCTATCTATCTGTCTATCTGGCTGTCTGTCTGTCTATCTATCTATCTATCTATCTATCTATCTATCTCTATCTATCTATCTATCTATCTATTTGATATGCTCACAAAGAAATAGTGGAGAAAAGCATATACATATCATCTGTCTATCTATCTCTCCATCAATCTCTCTCTGCGTCTGCCTCTGTCTCTGTTTTTGTCTGTGTCTGTGTCTGTCTGTCTGCCTGCATCTTTCTCTCTTTTCAAACAAACGTACATAACATGTACACAAACTCGCGCGTAATAGTAGTTGTAGGACTAACAGTAGCAGCAGTAGTGGTAGTAGTTGTAGTTGATGTGGCTTATCCCTCTCTCCTCTCCCTTCCTCCCTCTCTCAACACACAACCTCTCTGAGAGATCTCTGCCTCTCTCTCTCTCTCTCTCTCTCTCTCTCTCTCTCTCACACACACACACACACACACCACACACACACACACACACACACACACACACACACACACACACACACACACATGAATGCCTGCACACATTTTGATGGTTATTGAAAAAGAGATACCTGACTGCATACAGATTTACTTTGTCTGACTATTTGTCTCTTTAAACCCATCAACATACCCCTAACAAAGAAACAGTCCACACCACCAGTGACTTTAGCACAATTCTGACTTTTCTATATTGGATCCTATTTGTGCCTGCTACTGTCGACCGTTGGACGTCTAACATTTTTCAATTGTTGTTTCTCTTTTTTGTCTTTTGAGTTCTTTCTTGCTTTGGATCTTTCCTTTTTTCTACTTAAAACTGGAAGATTTTACCGAAAGCAGAGGCACATCATAATTATGTACTCGTATTTGAGTAATGCGCGTAATTACATTCGACCACATGTGTATATGTGTCCATCAGTCTGGCAAGACCAGAAAAGAGTGGCTTCTATTATTAGATGCACAAATGGTGGCTGAAAATGATGAGTCTGCTTCTGCTCTTATTTGGGTTCCAGGCCGTATCTTTTCTTTCTGCTTACCAGTAGTGTCCATTGAACTCTGTTTTTGAAGTATGATTCATGCATTTCTTTTTTTACATTTTGGACACTGGTGCTTATTCCATTGGTTGTCCAAAGAGAATCTTATCTTCATTAAAGTCAACTGAGTCTGCGTTTTGAGTCATGGACCCAAGCATGAAAACTTTATAAAAGCTGTAGCCTATTGGCTGGCCGTAAGGGCACTGAACATGATAAAATCTGTAGCTCCATAGCCTATTTGGCCTGGCCGTAAGTCAGTGAACCGTCAGAGGCACGAAGGCGGAAAACCATTTCCCGCCTTCTACCGCCTATGACCTAACCTAATGTGTGTATTTCTATTTGTTCTTTTCTCCTAGCAAATGCCTTCTTGGAATATCATTTTGCGTATGTTTTTGTGCCTTTTTTATTTGTGACGTTAAAGAAGATACAGACATTTTACGCTCTGCTTTAAGTGTCTGTGTTTTTGGTTGTTCTCTTCAATTCCAAATCTCTGCGCTGACTTTTGCAGATATATACATGTACAGTACGCGTGCACACACACGCACACGCGCACACGTCACACAGTCAGAGAGAGAGAGAGAGAGAGAGAGAGGAGAGAGAGAGAGAGAGGGAGAGAGAGAGAGAAGAGAGAGAGAGAGAGAGAGATCCATGCACTCAGGCACTCATACACTAATGAGGAACACAAGCACATTGAGCAGAATGTAACCAGCTTAACTGATGTCCGTCAATAGTGAGGACAGTAGTACTACTTTGTGAAACAAATTCATAACCGGGTTGAAAATTGATTTGTATACCCTTACATGTCTAGGCAAAGACGTTAAGGTCCTATAAGTTTGCCTGATTTATTTTGAAACACGTCTGTGTTGCTATTTTTATAGCATCATGATACAATGGACAATATGAGCTAAAACTGTATATTTAAATAATGTACCCGTGGAGTTGTGTATGATTGATCAATCACCGATTTACACTTCATTTTCTCTCGAAAATAGGCTCGTTATGAACATGTTTTCCTATCTTTCGAAAACCCAATGTTATGATTACATGACCTTTTCGCTATTTAACATGTGGCTGCTGTTTGAGTTTGTGTTTGTTTGGTAGGTTGGTTAATGTTTTTGTTGTTGTTGTTGTTGTTGTTGTTTGTTTCGTTTTGTCATCACCGTACATGAACGTAGAAAAAATAGCTATTCATACCATTAGTAAGCGTGTGATTTCTAAATATTTTCGAGCAAACTCCTTTCCCCCCACCCCACTCCACCCCACCCCCCACCCTCCACCTCCACCCCCACCTCTCTCTCTCTCTCTCTGTCTTAGTCTCTCTCTCTCTCTCTCTCTCTCTCTCTCTCTCTCTCTCTCATTTTCCACTTATACTTTGGATTAACTTTATCTGGTTATCTCCATCAGTGATCAATTTGGCAGCAAAAAGGATTAAATAAAGGAATATAGTGATCACATCTTCTTTTTCTTCTCTTTTCGTCTTCGTACCACTTACACACACAGATCCCATAAGATAAAAGTCCTGTTGACTCTGACCTATCGCACCACATTTGGTGTTTGAATTTAATGTCCCATAGTACAATATTTCACTAAATTAATTCTCTCATGCTGATAATTTAACGTGTTCTACGTCATGACACATTAAACATCGTTTTGCTTCTTGCCTGAATTTCTTGCCACTCAACAAATACAGATAAAAATTGTATGCACATGAAGTATAATACATCATCTCACTAACAGAATCTACCAAGCGCATCGT
>JADBJO010006515.1:29788-44788 GCA_016801955.1 Conus betulinus
CGTAAGACTGGCAGTTCCTTCAATTGTAGGTTTAATCACAGTCCTAATCTCTTATTGACTTTGTTTAATTATAAACTTCTGTTACATTTCAGTCATAGGTCAAACGTGGCTTTATGGACCAAGGTATATTCATACTATTTAGGTTTGGATATACGTACGGAAAATTGACAAAACAGATGTGCTCACTTTTTCGTTCGATTTCATGTTTCTGTCTTTGCATACATTGTCAATGAAATCGATGTGGCTGAATGCAACGGTGAAGGCAAGAAGCGACTGTCTGCTTTGGGAAATTGACTGTAGCTTACGTACATTCATATTGACGTTACATATGTACATTATGGCCTGACTACAGTCTAGTTACCTCGTGCACGACTTTCTCAATTTGTTGCACATGAAGATTTAGATTTGTCGATACATCATAGGAAAAAATGCGAATACCTGAAATGTAATGAACGGATCCATATTGCCGTCAGCTCTTTTTTTCAGCTATAAAGTAGATTTCCATTTGAACTTTCTCTTTTTTCCACCTTTCTCGTTTGTCTTTATATTTCTATAAAGTGGTTGTAGAGGTACATTTCCATTTTACATGTTTCACTTTCTTTTTTTTTTCTTCTGGCCATTTTTCTTTTTATTTCCTGTATAAATCGTTAACATATCTATCTGTGTTGGTGCGTGCGTGCATGCGTGCTGTATAACTGCGCAATGCATGTCAATGCGCGCGCGCGCGCGCGCGCGCGCGCGCTTGTTGTGTGTGTGTGTGTGTGTGTGTGTGTGTGTGTGTGTGTGTGTGTGTGTGTGTGTGATTTAAATGCTGTTTTTGATTTAAACCTGTTTCGATGTTATGTGTAAATGCAGGACACAAACAACGCTAGGACAGCGCATAAAACAGCGACATGGGCATGAACTAAGGAGCAAGGTCTTTCACCCTGGTCTTGTAGTTGGCGGAACCATTTGGCTTGTGAGCTCAACTGTCTGGATCACTCTACTTCTTTGCAAAGCAGCTCCGCCTGTCTGCGGGCCCATTTTGTTTCTAAATCACTTCATTACCAGACGCAATCAATTCAACAAAGAGACGCAGCTCCAATGGATGCTGCATGAAAAAAAACACCAACAGGCAAATGGATGAATGTCCATATGAAGCCATGAAATCCTAAGCAGAACTGAAGGACATAAATCAGCAATAACAAGTGGTGTTTTGAATGTTGACAAGCACAATCATGTCCAGTTTTCATGATCTGCATGGCAGAGTGTCCACACTGGCAGTCAATTCACTTGTGGCTGGAGGTTATAATTTAAGAGACTTCAATGAAGCTAAACAAATAAATGAATGGAAAATAGATAACCAAAGAACTTCAAATACTGCTCTTTTACTATCTCACTGGTAATAATTTGTTGAAGATAATTCAAAGATAAATCTGCTTTCTGATGAAAGTTCCAGAGATTAGGGACAATGCTAGTTATATTGATTTGCCTTTTACCTTTCCTGGTTGTAAACACATCGTACTCGAGTCCTTCGTATGACGCGCGCCGAAGAGCTTTTAAGCCCCATGAAGTCCAGGAACTGGAAAATAAAATCTTGCTGGTTGGCATGAAATCCTTTTAGACTGAAAACCTTCACACGACACTGCAAAAGAACGAAAAAAGAAAGACGAATGGGGGGTGGGGGGGGGGGGGGTAACAAGTGCCATGACTTTTGCTCAGGATGAAAATCACAACTAAAGAAATTCATTACTTCAAAGGGTAAACGAAAAGAAAAGTAAGTCAGGGGTGAAAAAGCACGTTACAAAAAGGACCTGGATACAAACTGATGGCGCTGACATTTATGCAGTGAATTCTATGACTTGTGAGAGCCGCCGATTTGTCGCACACGCCGATTTGTCGCACGTGCGACAAATCAGCGGAAAAAACGGGTGTGCTGAACCGCCGATTTGTCGCACAAGTCGATTTGTCGTACGTGCGACAAATCGGCGGTTCAGCCTCACGCTGCTTTGTCGCACATATATAGGTGTGTGTGTGTGTGTGTGTGTGTGTGTGTGTGTGTGTGTGGAATGAAAAAAGAGAGAGAGAGAGAGATGAAAGAGAGAGAGAGAGAGAGAGAGAGAGAGAGAGAGAGAGAGAGAGATGAAATGAAAATGAAATGAAAAACTGAAACGAAATGAAATGAATGAAATGAAAAAATCTTTTAATTATTTTGCAAAAATAGCAAATAGCTTTCAGGAGACCATGGGAACCTATAGTACATTGGGCGCGCACGCATTCTCTCTCTCTCTCTCTCTCTCTCTCTCTCTCTCTCTCTCTCTCTCTCTCTCTCTCTCACACACACACACACACACACACACACACACATACACACGCAAGCACGCACACACACACACACACACACACACACACACACACAAACACACACACACACACACACTGTATGTCTGTCTGTCTGCCTGCCTCTCTCTCTCTCTCTCTCTGTCTCTCTCTCTCTCTCTCTCTCTCTCTCTCTCTTTCGTTATGCGCATGTGCAAGAGCCTTTTCCGGTGAAAATCCTTGCCAAACGCCAAGTTGCCGAGATCACTTTCGCATAGCCTTGTCAGTTCGCGGCGTCGCCTCGTATTGCGTGAATGGCATAGGCCTAGTTTGTTTGGCTTCCCTTTTTTTGCGCATGCTTGTGTGTGTGCGCGCTCGTGCATATGCGTGGGCGCTTGTGTGTGTGAGCACGAGCCAGAGAGTATGTGTGTGTGTGTGTGTGTGTGCGTGTGTCTTGAAAAGTTCCACAGGCGTAAAATATCGTCACGTGAAGGATTGGTGCAGCGTACCCTTTCGCTTCGAAAGTTTGATGTCATCGTTTATGCTGTCAGTAATTGCTACAATTTCTTCTTGATAAAACCGAAAGTTTTTTGACACGTGTTACATCATCATACACATCAAACGGATTTTCTCTTGTCCCGAAAAAAAAGCCTGTTTCTGGCCAAGAGTCGTCGTTGGTATCGCCTACGTATCACCGTGTCCGCCATACTGTTTACATCCTATCCCCTGGTTAAGGCATTTATCCTCAGAAAATCGGACCGATTGTTTAGCGCTCGACTTTGTCCTAGGGATAGGGTAAACTTGGACTCGTGCATGAGAAAATTTACCCCCGAAGTGAACTTATCGCAGGGCTAAAATTCCTATCCTCGACTTTTGCATCTGGCCCCTGGCACTTCCTATTTGTAGTTTGAATGTGGAAGGGAAACTATTCAGAGAGTGCCATCTGAGCTACAGAACAGACAAGGGCGCCCTATTGTGATGCGGCAAAGCAGCTCATCAGGTAAGCAAGACTCAAACTTTTATTCTCTATCGCGGATTATATTAAACATGCATCAATTGCCTTCTTTTCTATAGAGATTTTCAGAGAGAAATTCATGCCAGAAGTCAAAGTTTACTTGTTTGCCAAATAAGGAAGTGCAACTTTTCTTGATATTTGCACTTTATAAGTGGACTAGTTTTCCTTTCGTTTCAATGAAATCGTCGCCCTTAAATGACGCACGTTCGACACGTGCAGCAGAAAAAAAAAGGCGGTTAATCACAATACAATAGTGCGGACGAAAAATGCCGCACGTGCGACATTGTAGTTTACGTGCTTCCCCGTTTGACAGCCGCTGTATGGTGCGTCTGAAATGCTTGCGTGTCTGTTTACGTGTGTTTGTCTGTCTGCCCGTCTCTTAGCGGTTTGCTGACCTTGTGTATTTTCCATATTTCAGTTTGAAATCAATGCATGAGTTTTGAACTGCCTGTGTAGAGGGTTAGAGGTCAATGACTGGTTTTTCTACGCCTTTTTCTTCTGCTTCTTTCTTATATGCTAAGCGGTTTGTCATTGATCATATTATCAATTTTTCCAGTAGAGTTATGCCCATTTTGTTTTTTCGCAAACCATGCAAACTACGATTGCAAGTTTAATACCTACCCTTACTTACTTGAGATAGGCACCCAATGAACAGTTTCCTGCATGGGATTTTGGCCTAAATGAACATTCTTGATAGATATCGATCCTGACTCCTACTCCCGGGTATCCACTGCAAGGTACATCCAACTAGCCCACCCTCCCCCCTCCTCACCCCCGACCCCTCCGCTTCTTCCCATTCCATCTTCCCGTTATTCTTTCCACTCCCTATTCACAATCCCCTCCCACAAATGACTCCATGCCATGGTGCATACTTTAGCAGATGTAAGATATTGCATGGACAGAAACAATTCATAATAATTACGTCGTGGACGACTTACTTCGATGCGCTACGCGTTCTCATGTGATGTCAGATGGTTACCCTGTCCACTTGTCTGTCAGTGTGCATGCTGGTGTGTCTTATGGTCTGTCTGACAGGCATGCATGTCTGTTTACGTGTTTGTCTGTCCGTCTGCTAGTTCCTTAGTGTTTACTGACCGTATGTGTTTTTTCCTATTTCAGTTTGAGATCGATGCACAAGTTTTTGAGCTGCCTGTGTAGAGGGTCAGAGGGCAACACAGAGACACTTTGTACGGCTGGTTTCTCGATCTTTTCTTCTGCTTTGGCTGATATGGTAAGCACTTTGTCATTCATCAGAGTTATGTTGATTTTGCTGGTATGAATTTCTGTGTAAATGTACATTGATTAGAGTGTACCCGTCCCAGGGGACGTGCTCTTTCCCAAAGGCAGGTAGAAAACCGCCGGTGACGCAACAGGGACTGTCTCCCTACGCATGAGTCCGGTGGCAGGCTGGCGAACACTTGTTAGAGTAAGCTACCCGATCGTTGAGTTATGTGGTCAGTTGGTGTTGGAGCTGACACTAACACTAACTCTCTCTCTCTCTCTCTCTCTCTCTCTCTCTCTCTCTCTCTCTCTCTCTCTCTGTCTCTCTGTGTCTCTAATAATCGTAATCACTTACCAGCGTTTTAAGTAAAATCTACACTTACATACTAAATGCAAGATTAACTGAATGGGCTGAAACTGAAGAAAAAATAGTGGAAGAAGAACAGGTTTTAGAACCAGTTACAGCACCATAGACCATATATTTACACTATATTCTTTGATTCAGAAACATCTTCTCTGCAAATCGAAGCTGTACATTGCATTTGTAGATTTCAAGAAAGCCTTTGACTCGGTAAATCGGAATGCTCTGTGGAATGTACTCCGTAAAAATGGTGTTAATAGTAAATTATACATGGCTATTAGAGGGGTCTACAACTCAGTGCTTGCATGTGTGCGTGTGAAGAGTGAGTATTCCGAGTATTTTGATTGTCCAAATGGAGTAAAACAAGGATGCTTGTTAAGTCCACAGTTGTTTCTTTTTTTTTTTCATAAAAACGAACTGGCGGTGGAATTGTCCCGCAAAGGAAGACATGGTATCCGGATGATACCTGAAGCAGTTGAATTAGTTTTACTACTGTATGCTGATGATGTGGTTCTCCTGTCCGGAACAGTTGTAGGTTTGCAAAACCAACTAAATGTATTGAAAGAAGAAGCAGACCGCTTAGGTTTATCAGTTAACTTGATAAGACGAATATAGTGGTCTTTAGAATGGGTGGTCACCTATCAGTGTATGAAAAATGGTCTTATGGAAATGCAGATGTTCAAGTAGTTAATTCATATATAAATATTGGAATGATATTTTCAACAAAATTAACTTTCCGTTACGCATGGGAAGAATCTCTGATGAAAGGAAAAAAAGGTACTATTGAAATTCTGAAATCCCTGAGAAAACTGAATTGTACAGACTGTGGTATATTTGGAAAATGTTTGATACACAGATAAAAAACCTCTTCTTACTTATGCAGCTGAAATTTGGGGGGGCTTACATGAAAATTTGCAGATGAAAAAAAGTAAAGTACATACGTATGCTATGAAGCGTTTCCTTCAAGTACCTATTCATTCATCCAACACCGTTTTATATGGAGAAATGGGCAGATACCGTTGTATATAAGTACATTTGTGAAATGTATTAAGTACTGGTTGAAGATCTTGAAGCTACCCCAGTCCCGTTTCAGCAGGCAAGCCTATGATATGATGCTTTTAGAAATGAAAAAAAGGTAAAGAAAACTGGGCTTATAAAGTAAGAAAGTCCTTTCAGAACAGGGTTTTGGAATAGTGTGGATGACCCAGGAAGTAGGAAATGAGCAACAGTTCATTGCGGAATTTAAAAGACAGGCTTATTTGTTCTTTTAAACAGAATTGGCACTCAGATATGGAAAGTAAAGAAAAATATCGCTGGTTTTTCTCATTTAAGAATGTGTTCCATCCTGAAAAGTTTCTCAGTGTCATAACAGATAGATGGCACAGAATAAATTACGCAAGATTTAGGTTGAGAACTTTAGGTTTTAATGCGAACAAAAGATGGTTTGAATGTGAAACATCCACAGAATCTCCTTGTCCTGCATGTAGACATATTATTGATGACGAAGAACACTTTCTGTTCCACTGTACAGCTTATAATGAAGTGCGGACAAATTGTTCATTTTTCCAGCTAGATATAGCGAAAAGACAAAATGTCGCTGGCGTGTTATCATCAGATGATGAACTTGTAATTAAATCAGTTGCGAAATTCATCGCGGAAGCATTGAAAATTAGGCAGATGAAGGATAGTGAAGTTAAGATAATACATTATAAGAGATATCTGAATGAATATTATCATTCATCGCATGTGGAAGAGATCAGTAAAATACAATGACATCATTCATTGAGTGAGTGGATGGTCGAGTTTTTTTTTTCCCCCCCCCCCCCCCCCCCCCCCCCCCCCCCCCCCCCCCCCCCCCCCCCAAGTTGAAGAGATCGGTAAAATACAATGTCATCATTTGATTGAGTGGATGGTCGAGTCAGTCTTAAGGTGTGTGTGTGTGTGTGTGTGTGTGTGTGTGTGTGTGTGTGTGTGTGTGTGTGTGTGTGTGTTTTAACTTTACTGCATTACTCCTGTGCGTGAGGTGAGGACATAACGAAATGTTACGAATTTATTTTTTTTGTTAACTTTGGATTTGATACACACTCGGAATGAAGATTTAACATTTGAACCAGTTCTAAAATGTTCTTGTGATTTTCAGGACATGGCGGAGAGGGGAAGACGAAAAACACCTGACATGTACATCCATGAAATGGACCCTGGAAGATATAAGCTTCTAGTTTCTATGTTGGATAAAAGATACAAGCCTTCCAATGTGTTCAGGAAACGAACTCAGGAGGAGAAAGTTGCGAGGAAATTGCTGCAGAGCAAAAGGAAGATTTTTCTTTGAAAGGAGGGCATCTGTTTTTTCGGGGGGGAAACGTGTCCTGACAACAGACAAACACAATGCTGCTGTGAAGCGCACGTGGGCAGCATCGCTCTGTGGTGGAGGATCCCTTGTGCACAAAAGAATCTGCCAGGAAAAGGCAGGGTTGTGCAGACGAACTACCTGGGATGTGTTTGCAAAAATCAGCGGAGCACACAAAGTTAAATGCACGCTTTTCAAACAAGGCTCCCCTGAAACCAATCATTGCAAAAAAACCCAAGTCCATTGGCAGATTGACCTTATGTCAATGAAACCAGCAGAATCTGACGGCCGGACATACAAGTACATCTTGACAGTCACTGACATTTTTTGCAGATATATGTATCTCCGTCCGCTTGCTGACAAAACGAGTCCGTCCGTTGCCATGGAGTTGGAAAAGATCAATGTCGAGCACGGAGCACCAAGAATCATCCAATGTGACAATGGAGGGGAGTTCCATGGTGAGGTTTCACGTCTTGCACGCCGTCGCAAAATATAGATGAACCGATCAGGTCCACATAATCCCCGGGCACAAGGGAAGATTGAAACAACGCATAGAGTTATTTGGAGGAAGCTGAGATACTTGAAGAAGCACACCACCAAGAAGCTGTGGCCCGCATCGATCCACCAAGTACAGGAGACCATGAATAACACCCCAAAGAGAGAACTTAATATGAATACTCCTGCACAGGTGAAGAAGAACACGAGCCTTCATCAAGAAGTCCTTGAAGCAACAAAGAGATGTACTGAAAAAAAAGTCAGACAGTATGGAAAGAAATTCCCTCCAAACGTCTACAAGGAAAATGAACGGGTCCTTGTCAAGTTGCCACAAAAAGGGAGGATGAGAAAAAGAGCGAGGAAGGAATTTTGAGGCGAAGATTGTTGGAAAGCATCCTCGACTGGCCAAATACAAGGTCAACTTTGTAGATGCAGATGGCGAATATTGCAGCACGTGGCTATCAGTTGAGAACATCACGAGCAGAACTTCCCAGAAAGAAAAAAACAAACAAAAACAAAGAGCCAAAAACACAATGAAAAGTACCTAATTGAGAACAAAACAAAGGAAGCAGATCCACAGGAAGACGGCGTGCACATATTATTCGACCCAAATGAGGTGCTGGGAGCATGTCAATTCGAAGCTTTTTCACATCAGTTGTCCCAGTATGGGATCCGTAGGTCGCCACAAAGCTTAAGAAGGGAAACAGTAGACCATCTTGAAGATTTCCGGACCGTACAATTCCTTTGTGCCAGGAAGTTATAGAAAGTACAAAAGGAAAATGAGAAAAGAAAATGAGTTTGGAGATAACGTGACACTTGCTGCTCTAGCCAGATTATACAATGTGTAGGTGCTTGTGGGGTCGTCAAGAGGTCGACAGTATAACTGCTTGGTGTCACCTTCAAACATTTACAGTCCACGTGTTTTTCTCTTGACACTGGGGCACCATGTTGATGGTGAGCACTACCTGAGCCTTGGACTCACAAAAGAGTGCCAGGAAGAATTCCTCAGGTTTTTGAGAATTGACAGACGGAGCAGTAATGAGGAGTGAGAAGGACAGAGTGATGAGGAGGGAGAAGGACAGAGTGGTGAGGAGGGAGAAGGACAGAGTGATGAGGAGGAGGGGAGAAGGACAGAGTGGTGAGGAGGGAGGACAGAGTGATGAGGAGGGAGAAGGACAGAGTGATGAGGAGGACAGAGGATGAGGAGTGATGAGGACAGAGTGATGAGGAGGGGAGGACAGAGTGGTGAGGAGGGAGAAGGAAGTGGAGGAGAGGTGATGAGGACAGAGTGATGAGGAGGGAGAGGACAGAGTGATGAGGAGGGAGGGAGAGGACACAGAGATGAGGACAGAGTGATGAGGAGGGAGGACAGAGTGGTGATGAGGGATGGAGGACAGAGTGATGAGGAGAGGAGAGGAGGGAGGACAGAGGAGGAGGAGGGAGAAGGACAGAGTGATGAGGAGGGAGGACAGAGGACAGAGTGATGAGGACAGAGTGATGAGGAGGGAGGAGGACAGAGTGAGTGAGGAGGGAGAAGGGACAGAGTGATGAGGAGGGAGGAGGACAGAGTGATGAGGAGGACAGAGTGGGTGAGGAGGAGGAGGACAGAGTGGTGAGGACAGAGTGATGAGGAGGGAGGACAGAGTGATGAGGAGGGAGGACAGACAGAGTGGTGAGGAGGGAGGAGGACAGAGTGATGAGGAGAGGGAGGACAGAGTGATGAGGATGGAGGACAGAGTGGTGAGGAGGGAGAAGGACAGAGTGATGAGGAGGGAGAAGGATAGAGTGAGTGATGAGGAGGGAGGAGGACAGAGTGATGAGGAGAGGGAGGAGGACAGAGTGATGAGGAGGGAGAGAAGGTGATGAGGTGATGAGGACAGAGTGATGAGGAGGAAGAAGGACAGAGTGATGAGGAGGGAGGAGGACAGAGTGATGAGGAGGGAGGAGGACAGAGTGATGAGGAGGGAGGAGGACAGAGTGATGAGGACAGAGTGTGATGAGGAGGAAGAAGGACAGAGTGATGAGGACAGAGGGAGGAGGACAGAGAGGACAGAGTGATGAGGAGGGAGGAGGACAGAGTGATGAGGAGGGGAGAAGGACAGAGTGATGAGGAGGAGAGAGAGGATGAGTGAGGGAGGAGGGAGAGGACAGAGTGATGAGGAGGGAGGAGGACAGAGTGAGTGATGAGGAGGGAGGAGGAGGAGGGAGGAGGACAGAGTGAGGAGGAGGAGAGAAGAGTGACCAGTGATGAGGAGGGAGGAGGACAGAGTGATGAGGAGGGAGAAGGACAGAGTGATGAGGAGGGAGGAGAGGAGGGGGAGGAGTGAGAGTGATGAGGGGGGGAGGGACAGAGTGATGAGGAGGGAGAAGGACAGAGTGATGAAGAGGGAGGAGGACAGAGTGATGAGGAGGGAGGAGGACAGAGTGATGACAGAGGATGAGGAGGGAGGACAGAGTGATGAGGAGTGATGAGGACAGAGTGATGAGGAGGGAGGAGGACAGAGTGATGAGGAGGGGGAGAAGGACAGAGTGATGAGGAGGGAGGAAGGACAGAGTGATGAGAAGGAGGGAGAGAGGAGGAGGACAGAGTGATGAGGAGGGAGAAGGAGGAGTGATGAGAGTGATGAGGACAGAGTGATGAGGAGGGGAGGACAGAGTGATGAGGAGGGGGAGAAGGACAGAGTGATGAGGAGGGAGAAGGACAGAGTGATGAGGAGGAGAGGAGGGGAGGACAGAGTGATGAGGAGGGGAGGACAGAGTGATGAGGAGGATGGGAGGAGAGACAGAGTGATGAGGAGGGGAGGAGGACAGGACAGAGTGATGAGGAGGGAGGAGGACAGAGTGATGAGGAGGAGGAGGACAGAGTGATGAGGAGGGACAGACAGAGTGGTGGGAGGGAGAGTGATGAGGAGGAGAAGGACAGAGTGATGAGGAGGAGGAGGACAGAGTGATGAGGAGGGAGGAGAGGAGGACAGAGTGATGAGGAGGGAGGAGGACAGAGTGATGAGGAGGGAGAAGGACACAGAGAGGATGAGGACAGAGTGATGAGGAGGGAGGAGGAGAGAGTGATGAGGAGGGAGAGTGAGGACAGAGTGGAGAGGAGAGTGATGAGGAGGAGGAGAGGATGAGGAGAGAGGACAGAGTGAGGAGGAGGGAGGACAGAGGACAGAGTGAGGAGGACAGAGTGATGAGGAGGGAGGACAGACAGAGTGGTGAGGAGGGAGAAGGACAGAGTGAGGAGGAGGGAAGGACAGAGTGTGAGGAGGGAGGGAGGACAGAGTGATGAGGAGGGAGAAGGACAGAGTGATGAGGAGGGAGAAGGACAGAGTGATGAGGAGAGGAGGGAGGAGTGACAGGATGAGTGATGAGGAGAGGAGAGGAGGGAGGACAGAGTGATGAGGAGGGAGGAGAGGACAGAGTGGTGATGAGAGGGAGGAGGACAGAGTGATGAGGAGGAGGGGAGTGATGATGAGGGAGGACAGAGTGAGGAGGAGAAGGACAGAGTGATGAGGAGGGAGGACAGAGTGATGAGGAGGGAGAAGAGGGACAGAGTGATGAGGAGGGAGGAGGACAGAGTGATGAGGAGGGAGAAGGACAGAGTGATGAGGGAGGATGAGGACAGAGTGGTGAGGAGGGACAAGGAAGAGTGATGAGGAGTGATGAGGACAGAGTGATGAGGAGGAGGAGGAGGACAGAGTGATGAGGAGGGGAGAAGGACAGAGTGATGAGGAGGGGAGGAGGAGAGAGTGATGAGGGGAGGACAGATGATGAGGAGGGAAGGACAGAGGAGAGGAGAGGACAGAGTGGTGAGGAGGAGAAGGGAGTGGGGATGAGGAGAGAGTGGTGAGGAGGGAGGAGGACAGAGTGATGAGGAGGGAGAAGGACAGAGTGATGAGGAGGGAGAGAGGACAGAGTGATGAGGAGGAGAGACAGAGTGATGAGAGGGGAGGAGGACAGAGTGATGAGGAGGGAGAAGGACAGAGTGATGAGGAGGGAGAAGGACAGAGTGATGATGAGGAGGGAGAAGGACAGAGTGAGTGATGAGGGAGGGAGGGAGAGGACAGAGACAGAGTGATGAGGAGGGAGGAGGACACAGAGTGATGAGGAGGGAGAAGGACAGAGTGATGAGGAGGAGGGAGAAGGACAGAGTGATGAGGAGGGGGAAGGACAGAGTGATGAGGAGGGAGAGAAGGACAGAGTGATGAGGAGGGAGAAAGGACAGAGTGATGAGGAGGGAGAAGGACAGAGTGATGAGGAGGGAGAAGGACACAGTGATGAGGAGGGAGAGAAGGACAGAGTGATGAGGAGGGGAGAAGGACAGAGTGATGAGGAGGGAGAAGGACAGAGTGATGAGGAGGGAGGAAGGACAACACAGTGATGAGGAGGGAGAAGGACAGAGTGATGAGAGGAGGGAGAAGGACACAGTGATGAGGAGGGAGAAGGACAGAGTGATGAGGAGGGAGGAGGAGGACAGAATGATGAGGAGGGGAGAAGGACAGAGTGATGAGGAGGGAGGAGGACAGAGTGATGAGGAGAGGGAGGGAGAAGGACAGAGTGATGAGGAGGGAGAGAGGACAGAGTGATGAGGAGGGAGGAGAAGGACAGAGTGATGAGGAGGGAGGGAGAAGGACAGAGTGATGAGGAGGAGGGGAGGACAGAGTGATGAGGAGGGGGGGAGAAGGACAGAGTGATGAGGAGGGAGAAGGACAGAGTGATGATGAGGAGGGAGAAGGACAGAGTGATGAGGAGGGTGGAGGACAGAGTGATGAGGAGGGAGGAGGGAGAAGGACAGAGTGATGAGGAGGGAGAAGGACAGAGTGATGAGGAGGGAGAGAAGGACAGAGTGATGAGGAGGATGGGAGACAGGATGGTCATGATGAGAAATCCTGTCAGTCAGGCGTCTCTCCAGATATGCTGGGAGAGGCAGTGGACTAATTATGGAAATAAGAAACATAGTCAGAAACCAACATTGGTGGCATGTGTGGGTTGACTTCGAATGAGTTTAGATCATCGACACAAAGAGAGAGAGAGACAGAGAGAGAGAGTCGCATTCACACCGACATGCATGCACACATACATGTGCCTCTTTGATATACACGCAATGGAAAGGGGAAGGGCGAGATAGCTCTAGAGGTAATGCGTTTGTTTAGAAATCGATTATCTGGAAAACAAAATAACAAAATCACACACACACACACACACACACACACACACACACACACACACACACACAAGTGCACACACACACACAGACACACACACACACACACAACACACACAGACAGAGAATGAGAGAGAGAGAGAGAGAGAGAGAGAGGAGAGAGAGAGAGAGAGAGAGAGAGAGAGAGAGAGAGAGAGAGAGAGAGAGAGATTTCAAATACAATCCTTCCGTTCCAGTCTAACATCAGACCTACTATTTTCAACATCGTCCCACCTGTGGAGCTATGGAGAGGAGAAGATAAGCACCATTCCCTCCCCCCCCCCCCCCCCCTCCCCAGCCATCCATCCCTACTGAAACACCACGATGGATGCTCAATCTGACAGCACCATGCTGCAATAGTGCTTGCCAGGACTACCAAAACACCGTGCTTACCATGGCTGGACATGAAAAAGTATCATTTTGCTGCCGAGACATCCATCACTGCTGTGTAATTCTTACATCGTAAGAAGTCCTGTGTGGCCTTCCACTAACGTTTTGTCTGGCATTGTGTCTGGCATTGTTTCTGCCTTTAACTGCATGGTTGCTGACATGTTACTCGTCTCTGCATGGAGAAACATCCTAGACAATGACGGCTGATACATAATCATTGAATGGAATCGCGGATTCCGCTTCTCGGGACTGCTCTCAACGGTGTTTTCAATTTGTAGATGGCAGAATAGGCTACACCCACCGTAGCAGATACCTAGCGTGCTAACAGGCGAGGAATAGGCTCCCCTGGCGAGCACGTACATTGTCTAAATTCACTGATCGTGTGGTGGCCGACCAACAGGTATTTCCGTCACCCTTTACGACAGTGTGTCAATACGGTGAATGTACTGGAATGGAGTCGACACATTCTTTGCCCAGGGGCGACCGCCTTGTCCACAAAATGCAGACAACTGGAAGAAACGGCTCTTTCATTTGGTTCGTTCCAAATGGATGGTGTGTATCTATCAGTCATCCTGTCTGTCTATCTATCTATCTACTTGTTATGCTCACAAAGAAATAGTGGAGAAAAGCTTATGCATATTATCTGTCTATCTCTCCATCAATCTCTCTCTCTGTCCGCCTGCGTCTTTTCTCTCTCTCATGTACACAAATTCGCGCGCGTAGTAGTGGTAGAGTAGCAGTAGTTGTTCTGGTGGTATTTGTGGTTCTCTATTACTATCCCTGTTTCTATTTCAACCCCTGTCATAATCAGGTGGCTCCCAGTAAACGTCATAGTGACACGCACATGTATGTGAAATAACACTCAATTCGTATCTTAAGTACTGTGATCTAACAGTAAATAATTCAGATTCCGTGACAATTTAAGACACTTTTAATTGGGAGTCCGAACGGAAAAAATATATGCTCTGAATCATGTAAACACAATGAAATGGAGTCATAGGTGATTTTTCAACGTCAGATTTATTACGATATGTAATAAAATGCATGTTAATCAATTTTGGCGTGAGAGAGAGAACAATTCATGGCGTGTAGTTGTAGTTATTTGCTTGGCTTCAGAAGGTACTTTTATATTCACATGAGAGGATGACAGACAAGCCGACATATTGAAAGACATTATTAAATGAATGATGAGCAAAAGGATAACAACAGACACATAATACTCAAAAGAGGTACTTTAATACATGAAGTAATACCTTTCTTTTTATCGTTTTTTTCGGTCATCCTTTCTATTGTTTTGGAGCTGAAATTACAAATATATATCGTGTATTTATCTCCAAGTCCTCAAATGCCCACAGAAGTCGCTGAAATATCATACGTATTATAGACTGATTGTATTATTACTGCTCCGCTTAACCGCATTGTTTTAACGACACGGTCTACGGTCTGTACTGTTGCCTTTGCATCAAATGGAGACATACAGCATTCTATAATTCTGAGGTACTTTTATATTCAAAGATTGAAAACAGAATCCAACAGCATCGCGAAGCAGCAAGCGAAGGGTAGGACAGTGAAATGAAAAGAAAGTGCAGTAAAGAAATATGTTGCTGAAAAACTACGATCGCCATTTGAAAATATTAAATAAATGTAGGGAAAAATCTTCAGCCTATTCGTGA
>JADBJO010006515.1:59788-77288 GCA_016801955.1 Conus betulinus
TCATATTCAGGTTGAGCGTCGACACTCACCAAGGTGGTAGGGCATACGGGATAACCGCAGCAGGAAGACCGGCCGAACGGGGTGGGGAATGAACGGGAAGAGAGGGATGGTAGAGGGTACATCCACACTACATTTTCCATCGAACAATCCATACATAAAGGCGTATGTGAACTCATCTTACGGCAGCCTGGGTGGTTTACCCCGAGCTTACTACATAAAGGGGTGGGTATGGGTATTCATGGGAAAGGGTGGGGATGGGATTCCTGATACAACTATGCCGAATCACGTTGATTAGAGAAATCTTGGCCTTAAAAAATGTTTTGATTCACGCAGGTTTTTTTTGAGTTGGTCTCGATATTAACAAGCATTTTTTAATATAGGCTTCCGGCCCTGATATGGTTTACGTCTGATCCACTCAAAATATATCAATTTAGATAGACTATAAATTCTCACTTTTGCCCCTGCTGCCACTCACGTAGGACTTTTGGTACTCACACACAACTTTTTTTTTCCCCTTACTTTCTTGTGCTTTTCATTTGCGTTCTTTCATACCAGGATATTGTACGTTTCAGTCCAGTTTTCCCCCACTCCTTACTTTTCAAGTTCAGTCCTTGATGCTGTCCAGAGACCTTTCACTTTATCATATAAACACGCCGTGGGGCATGTTGAGAGTTCACTCCTTGATGTTCTCCACAGACCTTTCACTTAATCGTATAAACACGCCGTGGTGGCCGTGGACATGCTGAGAGTTCACTCCTTGATGTTCTCCAAAGACCTTTCACACTTAATCGTATAAACACGCCGTGGATATGCTGAGAGTTCACTCCTTGACGTTCTCCACAGACCTTTCACTTTATCGTATAAACACGCCGTGGACATGCTGAGAAACTCCTTGACGTTGGACATTTCACTTTATCGTATAAAACACGAGAGACATGCTGAGAGTTCACTCCTTGACGTTCTCCACAGACCTTTCACTTAATCGTATAAACACACGCCGTGGATATGCTGAGAGTTCACTCCTTGACGTTCTCCACAGACCTTTCACTTTATCGTATAAACACGCCGTGGATATATGCTGAGAGGATTGGACACACACCACCACCAGTCTCCATCTCCGTCTGGTGGTTCTTGCTTCTCCACTGCAGTTGCCTTCTTTCAATATTTCATGAGTTTAAATCCGAGAACCTTCAGTTTCTCCCCTCCCCCTAGTTTCATTATTTAGCCCTTCCACTATTTCTGCCCATACCCCAGTTATACATCATGTTATTCATCGTGTTTCCATATTCCCCATTCTCTTATTTCATATTGGGTGCTTTCCCACTAAACCTCCAACCTTTTATAAGTTTTGCAGCCCCCCCCCCCCCCCCCCCCCCCCCCTCACTTTCATTCGTCTCTGCCACAAACAGTACCTTTTACACACTGCTAACCTACTCTTCTGCGTTGCTGCGAACTTACGATGCAGTCATTTCCATTGTCACCCCTGTACTTTTCTTTCGGTGGTGTTGAACAGTGAGATGGATGTACCATTTACAACTCCATCCAGTTCTGCCTTTCCTATCCCACCCGTTGTTCATCATTTTCATGTTCTTCTTCCATCCATCATTCATGCTCCAAAACTCCTTTTTCCTCCTCCAGCGCATCATTCATCAATTTCATGATAAATTTCATCTTCTCACATCCATTGATCTTCGTTCTACTTTTCTTCACTCGTCCATTGTTCATCCTTTTCATGTCCCCAGTTTCCGTTCCGTCTTCAGTTATTCTCATGTAGCGAATCCAAAAACATGTAGCGAAATAAAGAAACTAGGAATAATCATAAACTGTGAGTGTGTCCTATTTCATTAAGAAGAATTGACAAAGCACAGGTATTTATAAGCGTTACCGGAGAACAATATGTCCTCGAGCCGTCTTTTCTGATAATCAAAAATTGAAGACAGAAAGATGAGATTACATCTGTTCATCAAAGACAAAATTCATGTATCACATACATGGAATTTAAAGTATATTTGAGGTTTTTCTTTTCGTTTACAAGTATTGTTGGTCTTTTATTTGTTGTCAAAAAATACATGTTGGAAGATGGCTTTAAAAAAGCCTTTGGGGAAAACAATCGTGAATCAACATTTTCGTGCGTCCATGTAAATTGGTGTGTGTTTGTGGAGGAGCGACAGTATAATTATGGGAAAAGATGGGAATGGAGAGGTGTCGAGGGAAGGGGGCTGGGGCAGTATGTGTTTGTAATTTTTCAAATGAAATGAGTTCTGTTGCTTTAGCAAATTGTACTGTACTTGAGTGACTCTACCAAACATGGCTTAAACACTTGATTTTCTTGTGTGTGTGTGTGTGTGTGTGTGTGTGTGTGTGTGTGTGTGTGTGTGTGTGACCTTTTTTCCTCCTTTTTTTGCACAATTCTGGGAATGAGGCTTATCTTGGTGTTAGTCGCGGTGTTCTGTCTCCCTCCCTCCCTGCCTCCTCTCTCTCTGTCCTGTCTGTCTGTCCTGTCTGTCTGTCTGTCTGTCTGTCTCTCTCTCTCTCTCTCTCTCTCTCTCTCTCTCTCTCTCTCTCTCTCTCTCTCTCTCTCTGCCTTTCTCTTGTATTTTTACCCTTGTCTGTTTGTGTTTACAGTTCTTCTTCATTGATTCTTTAATGTTTTTGGCATTGACTTGAAGGTCATAGAGCTTGCTTTTACTATTTTCTACTGTGTTATAGAAATACATTGCCGTATTTAACGTTAAAAGCTTACAATAACAAATAACTTGCAAAACTGCTCTCTAAATTTGATAATATGTAGAATAAGCGAAGATGTATGTCGCAATGTTTTTTAATCTGATGAATCTGATATGTAAGAGCCGGCAAAACTAGAGATGATGTCAGAATATCCGTGCCATTCAATGTGTCATTATTACTTTTGTGTGTGCTACTCCTACTTATGACCCTACCTAAGGTACCATCAAAAGAAATGCAAATGGTATAATATTCATATGGTATTTCCATCTAGAGAAATGCAAATCTAAGGTCTTAGACGATGAAGGTAATACATTATGCACAAAATGTTTTATCAAGTGTCGCATACACTAAACATGCACATGGATTGAAATGGACTGGCATATTCCGGAGAGAAAACGCAGATGACGAGTTTTTAACGGGGAAAATTCCACATCATTGCTGCAAGAGGTATTAGTTGGCAAAACTTTACGACATTCACAAGACGAAGTGTTTTGAATACTCACTTGACTAGTTATTACATCGGCAGTTTCATCTGATAAATACTGATAGTGACAGCAAGGAAAAAAATCTAGTTGCAAAGTGAGACGACTGCAGGCGGAAATCTAAACAAATCTTAAATAAATGTTAGCGAACCGCCCGAGAAACGTGACAAACGAGTCAGAAGACAAAACACTACGCGCTTCGACCTCTTAGGTCTTCTTCAGGTAGACACAAACGAATAGAACAACGAAAATTCACTTAGCTTTGACACAGCGTTCAGCGCCATCTTCCTTGCGCTGACCTCTGAAGCGACCAAAGCTAAGTGAATTTTTGTTGTTCTATTTGTTTGTGTCTTTCCTGGAGAATACCTAAGAGGTCGAAACGCGCAGTTTTTTTGTCTTGTGACTCGTTTGCCCACGTTTCTCTGGGCGGTTCGCTAACATTTATTTAAGATTAGCAAGGAAAATGTCAATTTTTATTTACAGCAATTGATGCTTAACTACAGGATCAAGATACAAGCAACAACAATAAACCTCCGTTACCACAGTCACCAGCCTCGTCAGATCAAAATTATTTAGGAATTAGAAGTTAGTTTATCAGCCCTGCGCAGCTTATTTAATGAAATACAATCTACAGACAGTAGAGCTGTCAAATTAGCTCTTGGCAATCCGGTACATACAAATACATTGATTTCATACCATGAAGCTGCCTAACTGTTTTCTTTCAGAATAAAGTGAATTGTCAAAAGCTAATCGTTTTTATTTGAAGTCTTTTTCTCTTGAATTCAGAAACAAAGTATTCGTAGACTGGCAACGAATATCTGAAAAGACCTAGACTCACGCTGTCTCTTTCTCCAGCCAGCTAGAAAGTAAAGTAAACTTTACAAAAATAATGCAGTCTTGTTATTTCATCTGTTTCATTAGGTCCAACAGTGCCTGTCGTGCTTCACTGGGAGAGCCGACTTTTCAAATTTGATAATGATTGTAATTGCACTGACGACAGGCGAAAACATTAACATTTTATCATCTGAGAAAGATGATAACGTAAACATTTTATTTTTTGAGACTCAAGGACATATTAAAACCGTGTATCCAAATCAAAAAAAAATGTTAACAGATAGCTCATTCCTGTAATCTCGCACACGTTCTGGATTACTAAAAATCATTTTAAAACACGAGAATGATTTTGTCTTGGTGTCACTAATATTCAACTTCTTTTTCTTAGGTCCGTGTGAAGTCACTGGGGCATCGCGCTGAAGAACTGCTGACCAGATTCCTCCAGTTTTGTCGGTTGTGCTCCGAGGCCTTGGGCTCTGCAGACGGTCTCGGTGTCCATTCTGCAATGTTGTCAGTCCATTTCTTTGTCTTCTCTTTGGGCTCTCTCCTTCAAAACTTTCCTGGATGATTACTTTAGCGGGGCCGTTGGATCTTCATGACACTGCCGACCCAGTTTCTTTGCTTTGCTGGTGTTTGCAAATTTTCGATGTGTTTGATGATCTGGCGCACTTGTTCAATGGTGACATGGTCAGAATATCTGATGTATAGTATCTTGCAATGACATCGCATTTCTGTGACTGGGTTCTTTCTTCCAGTTCCAGGTCGCGTCTGCATATAGGCATATGTAGTGTGTCAGATTTTGTTGCAGATGCCAGTTTATATATCAGCTGCTGCCTTTCCGCCATATTCAGGTGTTCTGCAGAGATGTTGTAAAAGCTTGCAGCTTTGCCATGTTTCAGCCATTTTCCTGCTACTATGACTTCTTCGACAGAGTGTGTTGGAAAATCATCTCCATTCGATGAATTGTGAACTGTTCTGCCGTTAACCATTCATCAGTCTCGAATTCGCTCAGTCGGTCATCAGTCCCACGATCTTTTCTTTTCGTCCCAGGCCCATCATTCATTTATCGTTCTGGCGTTCTCTTTTCTCCCTCCGATCCGTCATTGATTCTTTGCTCGTCGTTGTCGTCTCCTCTCGGTCGTCATTGTTCATTACCACGTTCTCCGCCTTTTCTCCAGTCTACCGTTCGTTGGGTTTACGTGTGGCACATCCATTCTTGCCTATCATACATCCTCACGTTCTGCTCATGCCATCTTGTCTCTCATTCGTCATTCAGGGTCTTCCTCTCCGTCTCGTTACATCACCTCCCCTCTCTCTCTCTCTCTCTCTCTCTCTCTCTCTCGCTCTCGCTCTCTCTCTGTGTCCGAGAGAGAGCGAGGTTCAGAGAGAGAGGGGGGGGGGGGGGGGGGGGGGGGGAGGGAGGCGGAAAACAAAGGATGGAAAAGTTTTTCAAGCCATATTTAAAAATAAGTTTTTTATATTTTTTCACGTATCATTTCACAATCTTTTTTATTCATTTGATTCCGTTTTCTTTTCATTTTCTATGATTTTATGCCTTTTTCTAGTTAACTTTGTCTATAATTGTTTTTTTCTTGTAATCATATATGACTGATCTGGCTTTCATTCAAATGATTACATGGAAACACGCATATGCACACACACACACCACACACACACACACACACACACACACACACACACACACACACACACACACACACACACACACACACACACACACACTCACACACACACACACACCACACACACGCGCGCACGCGCGCACACACACACACACACACACATACACACACACACACACACACACACACACACACACACACACACACACACACACACACACACACACACGCACACACACTCACACAACACACACACACACACACACAATATATACTAACACACACACACACACACACACACACACACACACACACGACACATACACACACAGGCGCATGCGCTCGCACGAAACGTAATCACGAACATACATACATGCGCGCGCATGTACTCATACACACAAAGGCCCATACGCTCATGCTTGCGCGCGGGCAGATAGACGGATGGATACACACACACACACACACACACACACACACACACACACACACACACACATTATCGAGCTATCATCAGAGTCAATAATGAACGCTTACCGATATCTCACTTTCTATTACCACTAGAGAGAGAGAGAGCAGTCGTTCCTTCATTCATCCATTATTTTATGTATCTTATTTGGCAGTTATTTTGTGAATAATTGATTCGTTATTTGATTACTGTATATTTTATGTTTCTCAATTTATTTATTCATTTATTTACCCCAAAGCAATGTTTTGCGGCGTATATTCCCTATGATGTGGTAATCACAGTATTACAGTGAAACGTTTAATCCTTTCTGCTTTTACATCTACAATTTAAATGTGTTACATTGAAATTAATGCCACAGAGTTTGCAAAAACAGGTTTTTTTTTTCTTCCGCCACCCCCCCCCCTCCCTACCACCCCCCCCCCCCCCCCCCCCCCCCCCCCCCCCCCCAACTCCACTGCCTATTCCCCGCAATGCCTATTTTTTCTAGACGAGTTTGTTCTGTATTCGTTATGGTCTTTTCATTCTTTGTACACTATTTATGAATTTTGTCTTCGTTTTTTTTTTTTTTTTTTTTCTCTTTCTTCATTCCTTTTTTTTTTCTTACACTCGTTTGCTTGTTCCTTCGTTCATCGTTGTTTTCTTCGCGCGTTTGTTCTGTCAATCGATCGGTCGCTCGTTCTGTTATTCATTCGTTCAGTCGGTCATTTGATTGTTATGTCATTCGTTCGTAAGTTTGTTCGGTCTGGAGCTGATTCAGTCATTCATGCGTTAAGTCGGTCGTTCAGACATTCATTCTTTCATTTGGTCGTTCAGTCATTCGTTTGTACATTCATTCGGTCGATCGCTCATTTTGTCATTCATTCGCTCAGTCCGTCATTTACCATGCATTCGTTTGGCCGTTCATTCATTCATTCGTTCAGTCCGTCCGTCCGTCGTTCGTTCAGTCAGTCGGTCGGTCGCACAGATATTCATCTTTTTCAATCGGTCAGTTCGTCGTTCAGACATTCATTCGTTCCGTCGGTCGATCAAATCATTTCTTCAGTCGGACAGTCAATTGTTCATTCATTCTGTCAGTCGGTCATTCAGTCATCCAATCGGTCATACGATCGTTCAGTTATTCATTCGTTCAGTCGGTCGTCGTCAAGTCACTCATTCAGTCGGCTGTTCTATCATTCATTCGTTCAGTCGGTCAACCGGTCGTTCATACATCCATACGGTCAGTCGGCCGTTCAGTCATTTATTCGTGTAGTCGGTTCTTCATTCATTCAGTCGGTCGTTCAGTCATTCGTTCATTCACTCGATCGCGCATTTATTATTTTGTTCAGTCGGTCCTTCAGTTAGTCATTCGTTCAGTCGGTCAGTTGATCATCCATTCATATCAATCTGTCGTTAAGTCGGTCGTTCAGCCAATCATTCGGTCAGTCGGCCCGTTCAATCATCAATTCGTTAATTCGGCCAATCGGTCGTTAAGTCATCCCATCCTTCAGTCGGTCAATCGGACCGCGTCGATTTATTTATTCGGTCAGTCGGTCGTTCAATCATTCACTCGTTTAATCGGTCGTTCGGTCATTCATTCGTTCAGCCCACCAGTCAGTCATTCGTTCTGTCGGTCAGTCGGCCGTTCGGTCGTTCGTTCTTCAGTCGGTGGGTCAGACATTTATTTGTTCAGTCGGACAGTCGAGAGAGTTCATTCATTCCTTCGGTCAGTGGACCATTCAGTCGTATATTCGTTCAGTCGCTCAATCGGACGTTCATTCGTTCAGTTGGTCGTCAAGTCATTCACTCGTTCAGTCAGTCAGTCGGCCGTTCAGTCACTCATTCGTTTGTCGGTCAGTCGATCGTTCATTCATACACTCTAACAGTCGGTCGGTCATTCATTCATTCATGCAGTCGGTCAGGCGGTTGTTCATTCATATATTCGTTCAGTCATTCAATCGTCCACTCCGTCAGTTGATCGTTCAATCATTCATTCGTTCAGTCGATCAATCGGTCGTTTAGTCATTCATACGGTCAGTCGATTGTTCAAGGATTCAGTCGGTCAGTCGGTCTTCCACTTATTCATTCGTGCAGTCAGTCAGTCGGTTTTCATTTATTCGTTCACTCGGTCGTTCAGTCATTTCATCGTTTACTTCGACAGTTGATCGTTCAATCATTCATTCAGTCGACCAATCCGTCGTTCAGTCATTCATTTAGTCGGTCAGTCGACCGTTCAGTCATTCATTCGTTTCAGTCAGTCGTCAGTCATTCGGTCTTTCACTCGTTATTCGTTCAATCGATCGTCAATCGATCGTCAAGTCATTCAATCGGTCAGTCAACCATTAGTCATTCATTCGTTCAGTTAGTCGTTTACTCATTCACTGTTTCAGTCGGTCATTCAGTTGGTCAGTCGACCGTTCATTCATTCTTCAGTCGATCGATCTTTCTTTTCATTTATTTAGACGGTCGTTCAGTCATTCATTTGTTCATTCCGTCATATGGTTATGCATTAATTCTTTCATTTATTTCAGTCGGTAATTCATTCATTCGTTCAGTCGGTCGATCAGATCATTTCTTCAGTCAAACAGTCGATTGTTTATTCATTCATTTGTTAGTCGGTCATTCAGTCATTTATTCGGTCAGCTGGCCGTTCATTCATTCATTCGTTCAGTCAGTCGTCAAGTCATTCATTCAATCGATCAGTCAACCCGTTCAGTCACGCATTCGTTATGCCGGTCAGCCGATCGTTTATTAATTCATGTGGTCAGTCGGTCGTTCATTCGGTTCTTCATTCATTCAATCGGACATTCATTCATTCGTTCAGTCGGTCAATTGATCGTTCAGACATTCATTCGTTCCGTCAGTCGATCAGATCATTTCTTCAGTCGGGCAGTCGATTGTTCATTCATTCATTCTGTTAGTCGGTCAATCAGTCATTCATTCCGTCAGTCGGCCGTTTAGTCATTTATTCGTCCAGTCAGTTGTCAAGTCGTTCATTCGGTCGGGCAGTCGGCCGTTCAGTTATTCATTCGATCAGTCCGTCAGTCGATGGCGCATTCATTCATGTGTTTAGTCGGCCGTTTCAGTCATTCATTCGTTCAGTCAGTCAGTTGATCATCCATTTGTTCAGTCGGTCGATCAGTTGTTCAGTAATTCATTCGGTCAGTCGGTCTTTTCACTCCTTCATCTGGTCAGTCGATTGTGAAGTGATTCATTCGTTCAGTCGGTCAATCGATCGTTTATTGATTCATTCGATCTGTCGGTCGGTCGTTCATTCATTCATTCATTCATTCAAGCAGTCAATTATTCGTTTATTTGCTTAGTCGGTCATCAGTCATTCAATCGTTCAGTCTGTCATTTTATTGTTCAATCATTCATTTGTTCAGTCGATCAATCTGTCGTACAGCCATTCGTTCAGTCAGTCGGTCGTTGATTCATTTAGTGGGTCAGTCGACCGTTCATTCGTCGTTTATTCATTTATTCATTCGTTCAGTCGGTCGCTCAATCATTAATCACTCAGTTCATCAGTTGCTCGTTTAATCATTCATTCGTTCAGGCTGTCAATCAGCCGTTCAGTCATTTATTCGTTTCAGTTCGTCGTCATGTTCATTGGCTCCGTAGGTCAGTCGACCGTCCAGTCATTCATTCGTTCAGTCCGTCACTTTATCATTCATTCTTTCAATTAGCCAGTCAGTCATTTGTTCAGTAGCTCAGTTGACCGTTCAGTCAGTCATTCGTTCAGTCCGTAGTTTATTCATTCCTTTTCAGTCGGTCAGTCATTCGTTTGTTCAGTCGACTGAACGAGCTACAGTCATTCATTCGTTCAGTAGCTCGTTTAGTCATTGAATCGATCAGTCCGTCAGTTGATCGTTCAATCTTTCATTCGGTCAATCGGTCGTTCCGTCATGCATTCGGTTAGTCAGTCGTTCAGTTATTCATTTCTTCTTCAGTCGGTTATTCAGTCATTCATTCGTTCAGTCGGTCGTCAAGTCATTCATTCGTTCGTTCCATTGGTCAGTCGACAGTTAAGTCATGTATTAGCTCAGTGAATCGTTGAGTCATTGATTGTTTCAAACGGTCATTCATTCGTTCGGTCATTCATTCATTCGACCGTTCAGTCATTCATTCTTTCAATCGGTCAGTCAGTCATTCGTTCAGTCGGTTATTCGTTTAGTCGGTCAGTCAATCGTTTAGACAGTCATTCGTTCAGTCGGTTTGTCGGCCATTTAGTAATTCATTTGTATCAGTCGGTCAGTTAGTCATTCGTTCAGTTGGTCGTTCTGTCATCCATTCCTTCAGTCGGTCAATCGGGCGTTGATTTATTCAATCGTTTAGTCGGTTGTCAAGTTATACAGCTGGCCAGTCGGTCGTTTAGCCATTCATTCTTTCAATCGGTTAGTCATTCGTTCGTTCAGTCGATCAGTTAATCGTTCAATCATTCATTCGTTCAGTCGATAAAACGGTCGTTCAGTAATTCATTCGGTCAGTCGATTATTCACTTATTCATTCGTGCAGTAAGTCAGCCGGTTGCTCTATTACTCGTTCAGTCGGTCGTTGTGTCATTCAATCGTTCAGTCCGTCAGCTGATCGTTCAATCATTCAATTGTTCAGTAAATCAAGCGGTCATTCAGTCATTCATTCGGTCAGTCGCTCGCTCAGTCATTTAGTCGGCCAGTTGACCGTTCAGTCAATCAGTCGTTTAATCTGTCAGTCGATCGTTTATTTATTCATTCATTCAGTTGGTCGTTCAGTCATCCATTCATTCAGTCCGTCAGTCGGTTATTCATATGTGTGTGTGTGTGTGTTTGTGTCTGTCTGTCTGTCTGTCTGTCTGTCTGTCTGTCTGTCTGTCTGTCTGTCTGCTGTAATGTAGCCGTACATGTACATGTATGTGTGTGGATATTCGTGTATCCATGTATTTATTTGAATGAATTGATCAACAGAGCGAATGACTGACTGATTGACTGAAAGAATAAATGACTAAACGACCAACTGGACGAATAAATGACTGTAAGATCAACTTCCCGGACTGAACAAATGTCTGACTTAACGACTGAAAGAATGAGTGATTAAACGACCGACTGGACGAATAAATGACTGTACGATTAACTTCCGGACCGACTGGACGAATAAATGACTGTACGATCGAATGGACGAATAAGTGACTGTACGATCAACTTCCGGACTGAATTCATTCACTCTCTCAGTCGGTCTGTCATTCATTCGTTCTTTCAGTCGGTCATATCGTTTCCGTTCAGACCGAATTCGACCGACCAACCGACCGAATGGCTGACAAACAGATATGAATGGTCAGATCGAAACGACCAACCGACCGAATGACTGACCAACAGATATGAATGAATGTACGAATCGGTGACTGAACGACCGACTGTATAAAATGACAACTGATCAACGATTGAATGAATGAACGACCGATTGACCGACTATACAAGTAGATGACTGAACGACCGACTGAACAAATCGATCAATGACCAACTGACATGAATGAAATGAATGAATGAATGAATGAATGAACGAACAATACACCCGACTGAACGAATGAATGTCTGAACGACCGACTGAATGACAATGAAAAACGAACGACCGATTGAAATGAATGAATGGCCGACAAACCGACTGAACAAATGAATGTTTGAACGACCGATTGACCAGCTGAACGAACGAACGACTGCACGCATGGGTGATTGAACGATCAACTGACGGATTCAATGATTGAATGACTGAACGACCGACCGAATGAATGAATAATTGACTGACGGACTGAACGAATGAATGACTAGACGGCCGACTGAATGAATGAATTAAAGACAGACCGACTGAACCATTGGATGAGTCAACGGTCGACTGACCATCTAAATGACTGAAAGACCGACTGTCCGAATGATTGACTGAACGACCAACTGACTCAGTAGACAAAAGGCTGACTGATCGACTGGAAGAACGAATGACCAAACGACTGACTGAACGAATACATGAATGAAGGGTCGGCTGACCGCATGAATGACTTGACGACCGAATGAATAAGTGAACGACTGACTGAACGAATGAATGACGTAACGGGGCTACTAACTAAATGACTCTGTGAACGATCAACTGACCGAATGACTGATTGACCGACTGAAAGAATGAATGACCGAATGATTGACTGACTGAACGATCAACCGAGTGAACGACCGACTGAAACAATGAATGCTTAAACGACAAAGTGACGGACTGAATGATTACATGACTGAACGACCGACTAAAACGAACAAAGAAATAATCAACCGACTGCACGATAGAATGAAGCAATATATGGACTGGTCAAATGAATGAATGAACGAATGACTGAACGGCCGACTGAAACGAATGAGTGATTTAATATCCGAGTGAACGAATTCATGACTGAACGACCGATTGATCGACTGAACGAATGAATGATTGAACGATCAATTGACGGACTGAGCGGTTGAATGACTGAACGAATAAACGAGTACACGAATGAATGAATGAAAGACCGACTGATTGAATGCATCAATGAATGATCGACTGACCGACTAAACGAATGAATGACTTGATGACTGACTGGCCAACAAAGTAACTGAACGAATGATTATCTGCATTATTAAGTAATCGACTGAACAAACGAATGACAGAACGATCGACTGAACGAATGAATGACTGAACGATCAACTGACGGGCTGAATGATTGAATGACTGAACGACCAACCGACCGAATGAGGAAATGAATGAATGAACAACCGTCTGACGGACTGAACAAATGAATGACTGAACGACCGACTTAATGAATGAATAAATGTCCGATCAACTGACCGACTGAACAAATGAATGACTGAACGGTGGACTGACCGACTAGATGACTGAACGAACGACCGACTGAATAAATGATTGAACGATCAACTAACTGACTGAACGAATTAATAAATGGTTGACTAGCCGACTGACCAAAGGAATGACTTAACGATGGATTGACCGAATAAACATGTAAACAACCGACTGAATTAATAAAATGACTGAACGACCGACTGACCAAATGAATGAATGAACGATCAACTGAACGAATGAGTGACTGACCGACTGACAGAGTGAATGAGTAAATGACCGATTGAAATAAATGACTGATTGAACTGCCAAACCAACTGAACGGATGAATGAACGAACGACCGACTAAAGAAATGAATGAACGAAATAATGACTTAACGACCGACTGACCGATGAATAAAGTGACATCCGACCTACCAACCGACTAAACAAAGAATATATGATCGACCGATTGATCGACTGGACAAATGAATGACTGAACGAACGACCGACTAAACGAGTGAATGATGAACGACCGTTTGACCGATTGAATGATGAATGAATGATCGCTCGACTGAACGAATGGATGACTGAACGGTCGACTAACCAACTGAACGTAGAAATTACTTAACAACAGACTGAACGAATGAATGGTTGAACGACCAACTGTTCGAATAAATGCTTTGCATGGTCAGCTGACAGACTGATCGTCCGACTGACCGAATGAATGAATAAATGATCGATTGACCGCCTGAACGAATGAATTCTATAACGATCAATTGACAGACTGAACAATTGAATGACTGAACGACCACCTGAACGAATAAGTGAATGACCAACCGACTGACGACTACACGAATAAATGACCGACTGATCGAATGAATGTATGAAATATCGACTGCCCAACTGCATGACTGAACAGCAAAACAGAACGAATGAATGACTTGACGACTGAACGAGTAAATGACTGAATAGTTGTCTGACCGAATAAATAAATGAACAATCGACTGTCTAATTGAACAAGTGAATGTCGGAACAACCGAATGAAAGAATGAGCAACTGAACAGCCGACTGACCGCCTGACTGACTCACCGAATGCATGATAAAACAACCGACTGACCGAGTAAGTGAATTGAAAAAACGACTGTCCGACTAAGCAAATGAATGAATGAACAGGTGACTGAAAGAATAATTGATGACAGACTGAAATGATGAATGAACGACCGACAAACCGACTGAATGACAGTTCGACCGATTGATCATCGGAAGAAATGAATGAATGAACGATCAACTGAACGACTGACTAACTGACCGACCGAAAGAATGACACACACGCACGCACGCACATGCACGCATACACATACACATGCAAAAACACGCGCGCGCACACACGTTCACTCTGTGGGAGAAAGAAGAAAACTAGGCAAAGAAAAACAACCTAAGCGACAAAAAAGAAAAGAGCTCTCCCCAGCAATACACCTAAGCATTCTTTCAGTTGGAGGAGTGGGGGGGATACGGGGGAAAAAAGGGGAAATTACAGAAACAGAAAGTGGACTAAGGGGAAATGTGGAGAGAGTTCGAAAAAAAAAATGTAGGTTTCTGTCTTTTAGAGCAAACTATTGAGAAAGGAACAGGGGCACCGCCCCCCACCCCCCTACCCCCCACCAACTCACCGCCAGCTTTCCTCTTTCCCAAACCCACTCTACTAGTCTCCCGTACCCTACCCTACCCCCCCCCCCCCCCCCCCCCCACACACACACACACACACACACTCGCACACACACACCTCCCTTCAAGAACTATGTGTGTGTGCGCGCGCGCATCTGTCTGTGTTCATGTGTTCATCCTTTGGAGTTACCCCAAGGTCCCAACCTTTGACAGACGTACAGGTGCGGCAGAGGGAGGGGAGGGGAGGGGAGGGCGAAACGTAAAAACGAAATCGTTGATCATTTTGTTCATCCATTTCTCTTGTTTCCAAATCCCCCAAAATAGTAACATCATGTGATTGGTAAAAACACACACACACACACACACACACACACACACAATCCGCCATGTTCTGTCTGGCGGCTGTACGTGACGCAATAAAACGTGAGCAGTGTTCAGTTAGGTTGTTGGTGTCGCTCGTGCAACACTCAAAGCACGTTGTCCAATGTTGGGAACGATTTCGAACGCCTTCTTTCTCTCTGCCTATCTGTGTGAAGATGTGTGTGCGTGTGTGTGTGTGTGCGCGCGCGCGCGCTTGTGCGTAAGTGTGTGTGTGCGCGCGCTTGCTTGTATGTGTGTGTGCGCGTGCGCGTTTGTGTGTGTGCGTGTGTATGTGTGTGTGTGTGTACGAGAGTGAGAGAAAGACAGAGGGTGTGTATGTAGGCGTGAATGCATAGTTTCTCGACCTGTTTGCAAAAGGTTTGTTGGTTCAGGCTGAGGCGATTTGTCTGAAAGATTGTGTCCAATTAAAAAGAATAAACTAAACGTCTAAGTCAGTCGTTTCTCACACAATATTGGCCAAATAACAACAACAGTAACAAAAACAATAACACGACGACGACGACGACGACAACAACAACAACAACAAGAACCTTCAAATCATCCCTAGGGTTGATGGGAGGGGCTGGAATGAGCGGCCTGCAGCCAGGACTACTGCCACAGCTGTGTCATGCTTCACACACCTTCCAGTCGACAGTGTCACAACAGTTATAAGAGAGAGACAGAGGGAGAGAGAGAGAGAGCTGTGTCATGCTTCACACACCTTCCAGTCGACAGTAAGACAACAGTTCTGCGGAATCCCCTCCCCTCTTTATTAAGAAGAAAAAAAAAAAATCCGGATTAGGATTTTGTCAGCGCCATTCGGCAGCACGCTGCGACCTCCGGCCAAGGCCTTGGCTAGCCAGGTCACCTGTCTCTGTCTCTCCCCCCCCCCCCTCCTCCTCCCTCTCATGCCTCCTGCCTCCTGCTCCTGCTCCCCAACCTGCAAAGTGCCAATAGTGTCAACTTGATGATTGCGGGTGCGTGCTATGAGAACAAAATGCAATGTCCCAACGCATCTTAACAATGGATCCCGCACCAGACTCACCTCGCTGCCCCCCCCCCCCCCTCCCCAACACACACACACACACACACCTCCCTAGCTCTTCCCCACTCTCCACCACTCTCTCTCTCTCAACACTCCGCGTTCCTGAGAGCTCTCTCTCTCTCTCTCTCTCTCTCTCTCTCTCTCTCTCTCAGGAGATGTTTTTTTTAAATCTGAGAGAATTACAGAGGTATCTGTCTCCTAAGTTTTGTTAGTAAGATGTTTACATCTGTGTTGGACCCAAGATTGCATAAGCGGGCAGAGGAGGAAGGAAAAATAAGCGAAAAACAGGCTGGTTTCCGTAAACAATACTCCACTGTAGATCATATTTTTTACGCTTGTTTCAATGTTCAAGTCTTGTTTGTATGGGCAGAAAAGTAGTAGAAAACTAGACGTGGCTTTCGATACAGTTGATCGTGACACGCTCTGGAAAATACTTCAAAAAGTTCCAGCCTCTACCAAACGATTAGAATGTTAAAAAGTAAGTTCAGTTCTGTCCAAAGCTGTGTTCGCTGGGGCCCACAGGTGTCTGATTTTTTTTTATCGTCCTTTAGCGGTTAAACAGGGTTGTCTGATGTCGCCTTTATTGTTTTTTCTTTGTTAATAGCTCAAGTAGCTGAAAATGTAACCGAAAATGGGAAAACATGGATTGCAGATACCAGGTTAAAAGAAATACTTCTTCTATTATTTGCAGATGATATTGTTCTGTTTTCATCTACTCCCACTGGTCTCCAAAATCAGCTACATAATTTACAAAAAACGTCCGACACTTTGAATTTAACAGTAAACTTTGATAAAACTTAAGAAATTGTTTTTAGAAAGGGGGGGTTATTTTTCTGAAGCCGAACAGTGGTATTACAAAGGGAGAGAAGTAGACGACGTTAACAGCTGTATATACCTTGGTTTCACACTCAGTACTAGGATGGCTTTTGACACGGCATTAGATGAATATTTTTGGCGAGCAAAACAAAAAGTTAATGACATTTTTAAAAGGATATGGGCTGTAGGTAACATGGATATGTCAATATTTTTTTTTTTTTAATTGTTCTATTTTCAGGTAAAGCCCATGTTATTGTATGCTGCTGAGCTTTGGGGCTTAACGAAATGTAAGTCTATAGAAGCAGTTAATGTGTTCGCTTATGTCAATATTTTTTTTTAATTGTTTAATCGTCAGGTAAAGTCCATTTTATTGCATGCTGCTGAGCATTGGGGCTCAACGAAATATAAGTCTATAGAAGCAGTTCAGTTGTTCGCTTTTCAACGTTTACTGGGTGTGAGTCCCAAAAGTCCGAATACCATGATATATGGTAAAACCGGTCGATATCCTTTGTGTATTGACACTGCTTCCATTAAAATCCATTAAATGCTGGTTTGAAATCGAAAATATGGCAATTCACAGATTTCCAAGCTGGTTTGAAGTCGAAAATATGGCATTCACAGATTTACAAAGCAAGCTCACTTGATGATTCTGAACAAGATT